>NW_006498122.1:2881077-2896713 GCF_000471905.2 Amborella trichopoda
AAAATTCTTCAGTCATATCTTGTGAAGAATGAGTTGCCAGGAAAACAAATAGAAGAGATTACATGAAAAACCCAATTCCTTAATGCATGCACGAGCCTTTGCAACCTGTTCCTCTGCATCCACACTCCCCCTTTTCTGAAGAGAATCAATCTCATTTTTGCAGGGAGGAAATGCCCTTTGCCTTCTCTTGAACAAGCTTCTCCATCTGAGCAATTCACTCATCTTTTCTTTCCAATTCTTGACTCTTAATTTTAGATTCTTGGCAACAAACTTTAGACTGCAATTGCCTCAATTGAAGCTTCAATGGTGGAAAACTGGTCTTCGGCCCCTGCATATACAATTGTACGGACGGCTAAGATGCCTACGAAAAGAAGCAGCCAAGCCACGAGAGTCGTGGATGCCATGGCTTCGAAAACCAGACCGCTCGTTCCTATAACTGTTCACAGGGGCTTCCGTAGAGAAAGAGAGGGCGAAGGAAGAAAAGTGGATGCTAAATATTGGGGCTTTTGTAGAGAGAGAAAACCTGCTGATTATTAGGGTTACTATATAGAGGGGCTGCTGAATATTGGCGCTTCAGTAGAGAGAGGGGCTGCTGAATATTGGCGCTTCAGTAGAGAGAGGGGCTGCTGAATATTGAGGTTTTTGTAGAGAGAGAGATGGGTGAAGGAAGAAGGGGGCGTTTTATAGAGGGAGAGAGGTGGATGATGGTGTTTCTGTAGAGAGAGAGAGGGTGAGGGGTGTCGGGAGAAGGGGGCTTCTGTAAAGAGAAAGAGAGAGAGAAAGAGAAAGGGGTGAAGGATGGGGTTTCTAGAGAGTGAGTGGGACGAAGGGAGAAGAAGAGAGAGAGAGAGGGGCGAAGGATGGCTTCTATAGAGAGAGTGGGGCGAGAGGGATGAAGTACGAAGAGGGAAATAGCTTTAGAGAGAGAGACCGCTCACTACTCTAAAGAGAGCATACAAACTTAGTAGGCCGTCAGACCATTGTAATGGCTCTTTTGAATTTCTTTTGAAAGATGCGCTAAAACTTCTTGCAATCCTACTTCCTACAATCCCATTGGTTCGCGTATCCCTTCAGCACATGCGACGTCGCGTATTGTAGCCTTTCCCATATATATATTTATATAATATTTTATATAAATAACTATTTTAAATTGCATGAGAGAAGAAAAACAAGTAACTAATTAGAAATAGATAACTTACATATGACACTTGCAGAAACTAGAAAACAATTTCCACTCGTCTGGATAGTAGTTGGGTAACGAGTCCCAGTTACAATCACACGTGTAACACTTTGAACACTTGTTATTACAAACACTCTCACAACACTCTTCTAGAAATGTGATCTGGTTGGCTGGATACACCATCAGAAATACAGTAGAGAGAGAGAAAGTAGAGATTACTGAGAGAGAGACTTGCAGAGAGATTACAGAGGGAGATAGACTTGCAGAGAGATTACAGAGAGAGAGAGACTTGCAGAGAGCACTGAGGGGGAAAATTCCGGATGCCTCAAATGAATGGCCTTCCTCTCCTTTTATAGCCTGCGGACTTCAAATTTTATTTTCAAGTCCGTCGGTACGAGACAAAACCTAAAGGCGTCGGTGACAATGGATGTGACCAAAAGGTAGCAAAAAGATGTCAATGACAGTGGATGGGAAAAAAAGGTGTCCGTGATAGGACCAAAAGGTGTCAGTGATGCTGAATGGGACCGAAAGGTGAAAGATGCTGTCGGTGAACAGGAAAAGGTGAGGGATGCTGTCAGTGAACAGGAAAAGGTGAGGGATGCTGTCGGTGAACAGGAAAAGGTGAGGGATGCTGTCGGTGAACAAGAAAAGGTGAGGGATGCTGTCGGTGAACAGGAAAAGATGCTGTCGGCAGCTTTTACTATTTTGTCGGTAGTTTACTATTTTGTCCGCAGAACTCGTGTGCTTTCTGGTTGCAGTGGTTCCATCCTGTGTATTATGGTATCTTTTATTGTGATATTCCAAAGTCCATATCCTCGTTTTCTTGCTTATAAGATGCCTCATTCTGAGTTGACGTAGACATAGCTTCTTCTTCTTTGCCAAATATTTGGAGTAGTTTCTTTTTGAGTTCTTCCCTAGTTGAAGTAGGGTTTTGCTGACGAAGCTTATTTATATAGTACGCCATTTTTACTTCTGTATCAGGGGGTGAAAATGGTACCTTCTTCATTCTTATTTTATCCGGGTTTAGGGCTTCATTTTCGTACACATCCCACTATTTTATATATATTTGTTTGCCTATTTCTGGGATATGTTCCCAATTATTTGTATAATCATCTGTTATATGGTAGGACCATTTCATGATCCATGGTATTTGATATAAAGCCATAAAATACATATGGAGATCTCTTTTTTATTATTATTATTGTTATATTATACAATCTTCCTTTGCGAAGCTTGAATAGTGGGTGGCAATATTTCTATTCCAGATCCCCATAATTGGAACCAATTTTTGAACCAATTTGGAAATTCTCCTGGTATTGGTATTTTTATTTGTATGAACCATGTATGAGAATTATTAATATTCTGAAAAGCAAAGACCTCATGCCATGCTTTAATGTATTGGAAATATTGATAATATTTGTCGTCGAAACCTTCATTTTGTAGTTTTCAAGGTTTCAAGGGGTCTGTGCCCCACTCTTTGTATGATATTATTTTCTTTATTTGAAACTTGGAATATGCTATCATATTGGTATTCTTTCTATAAAAATGGACTATGGTAACAGATCCGGTTTCAAGAAGGATGGTTTCATATCATTCTCGGCTTTTGTCTCCATTATTTTGGTGCAAATGGTTTCTCAAATATATAGCGGCTACTTCCCATGGGTCCTTGGTTTTATGAATGTCTTCTATTACAGTAATGGTTATGAAAGAGGTTTCTATGAACTTATTCTTCTCTACAGTTGTATTTATAGCTATTGGTATTGGTTCAGGAGAAAAAGTTATTTCCTGAGCTTGTTTTTTGATTATTTGATTTAGGGTTATTGGTGATGAGGATGTTGCCAAGGCTTTACTTGGCACGGGAACTATTTCCAGTTTCCCCTTTTTTGCTAAACTCCTCCTGTCCCCCCTGCAAAAACTCACGAGTTAAAAAATCAGGAAGGTAATTAGTATTGCCTTTAATATGTTCAATCTCAAATTCGAAGGAAGAGAGAATCCCTTGCCATCGAGCAAAAATTTGTTTGGAGACAAGGTTTTTGACATCTTTAAGGAGTATGTCTTTTGCATCCTTACAATCGGTTCGAATGAGGAATTTTTTATTGAGTAAATCACTCTGAAATTTTGTAATACAGTGGACAATAGCAAGGAGTTCTTTTTTAACAGTGGAGTAATTTTGTTGGGTCAGATTCAAGGCTCGGGAAGTAAAATGAACTAAATGTTTAGTATTAGAAATTTTTTGTTTTAATATTCCTCCCAACCCCTTTTTTGAAGCATCACATTCAATTATTTTAAAAGCTGTAGCGTCAGAGAGTGTAAGACAGGGTAACTCTTTAGCTTTTATTTTTATTTTTCTCACTGCTGAAGTATGCACCTCCGTCCATTCAGGACGATTCTTTTTTAATCTTTGAAATAATGGTTTAGCATCAATAGCTAAATCTTTATAAAAATCAGCAATGTAATTGAGACAACCCAGAAATCTCTGGAGCTCAGTTTTGTCTTTAATCACATCTGGGAATTTATTGGCAAAATCAATTACTCTATCAATAGGGATTATTCTTCCTTGGAAAATATTGTCTTAGAAATCGAATTTTTGTTTGACAAAAGCTAATCTTTTTGGCAGCCCGGCTACTTTGATTGCTTTGACAAAAATTTTTAGATGTTTAATATGTTGATCTAGATTTTCAGAAAATACTAGAACATCATCAATATAGACAAGCATAAATTTAGTATAAGGATTGAATATATCATTCATGATACTTTGAAATTCTGAAGGGGCATTCTTTAGCCCAAAAGGCATGACATTCATTCATATTCCGAAAGGAACATTAAAAGCAGTTTTATACTGATCTTCTTCAGCAATTTGGATCTGGCAATAGCCACACTTTAGATCAAATTTAGAAAAGATACATGTATTAACAAGTCTATCTAACAGATCTCTTTTATTGGGAGTGTGATACCTTGTCCATCGTAAGGCTTTATTGAGTGGCTTATAATTTATAACCAATCGTGGAGCCCCTCTTTTTATTTCAGAAGCTTTTTCCAAATAGATTGTTGGACAGCTCCAAGGAGAGGAGCTTTTTCTAATGAGCTTTTTCTGAAGTAAATAAGCAATTTCTTTTTTACAAATTTCCAAAAGCCTGGGATTCATCTGGATTGGTTTGGCTTTGGTAGGAATTTTCTCTTCATGGAAATTGGCTTCATAACGTAGATGAACAATATGTTTTTGCCTATTCTAAAAACCATTTGGAAGTTCAGCGCATATTTCTGTTTCAATAATTCTTCTGAGGGTTTCTATTACCCTTTTATTTTCAGGAAGTAAAAGCTTAGTTTCTATTGTTTTATATTTTATTTCCTCTTTTAGGTAGTATAAGAATTTTTTTTCTTTTATATTATTAATTTCTCGAGTTTTTGGTTTTTCGAAAAACTCAAATTTCACATCATGTCCTTTTATATTGGCTTCAAGTCCAATATTATCAATTTTTATTGGGTAAAGCATATTCAGAAACGGAGTTCCCAGAATTACAGATTGGCTTAATCCTTTTACCATAATAAAGGGGAACTCAAAGCAATTGCCATTATTGCATACTGCCGCATTTGACAGTTTATAGTTTATAATCATTTTGCTGCCATCTGCTGTATTTAGGACTTGTGTGGTCTTACTAAAATATTTAGTAGGGACCAATCCTTCATTTATGCAATTCAAATCTGCTCCCGAGTCTATTAGAGCAAGAGTTTGAAAGCTATATTTTTTGAACGATTATTTTTATCATTGTGAACCACTTTTGAGTAATTACTTTGTCAAGAAGACTAACATAATTACAATCTTGTTTTGTATTAGAAGATTCTGGTTCATCCTTAACTTCTTTAGGAAGAAATTCTTCTGCCTTAGGGGGCAGAGGATTTTTATAATTATTTATAATATTATTAAATTCTAGTTCATCATCGGTATTAGGAGGGCTATCCTCAACAGGGTTAGAGGCTAATTCTATAATTTGTATTCTATTTTTCAGGTTTATCAGTTAATTTCCTGCCTTAACTCAGAGATAGAAGGTTCTTTATGAATACTATTTTTATTTTCGACTCTTTTGAGGATTTTAGCAAAACTATAATCTTCTTGAGTGCGAACTAAAGGAGGAGAGGATTTTTTATTTGTTTTGGCTATGTTTATATATTGGACTAAAGTTTCTCGTTTAGTCTCAGGATCAGTTATTTTATCGATTATATCAATAATCAGATTTTCTTCTTTTGTAAGGGTGTTACAAAAGCAAGCAGTATCAAGATTATCATAATCCGAATCTGAGCTGCTAAGGATTAGATCTTCGTCTTCTATTTCTCCCGTTAGCATTTCCAATTCAGAATCAGAAGAATTTTTAGTCCTCAATTTGCAGTATATTGAATAGTTGTCCTTTCATAGTATCATCTATTTGTAAAGCATCTATTTTCTTCTTGATTTTTGCACTTATTTTTATAATGTCCTACTTTACCATAGTTGTAGCAAACAGGAATTCGTTTTTTCCCTCTTTTATTAAAAAAGGTATTTTTGGGAGAAAATTTCCTGGAAATTTTATCTTTGACAGAGTCTTATAGGTCCGGATTTATATTTTTTATTTTTATATTTTCTCTTATCCATATCTTTAGAAGCAGGTACAGTATTAAATCCAAACTGTTCACAAAAATCTCCTAACTCTTTTCTGCCAGTCATCCTCTATTTTTCGAGCTGTCTTTTCAGCTTTAGATCTGTACAAAGAGCAAGGGCGTCTACACAAATTTCGGCTGATAATTCTCCTAATGTATATAAAGAGTATGGGATTATTCCACCATGTCTATTCTTTAATCGGGTTTTGACCTTTTCGGCAAAGAGATGGGGTAAACGTGAAATGAATTTTTCTTTCCAATGATCAGATTTACTATCTTCCCTAGAAAGGAGTCTGGAAAAGAACACATCTTTGTACCACTTATAATGGGATAGTGTTGGACGTCTGAGATTAGAAAGTAGGTCTTCTGATCTGGCATCAAGTAGTGCAGTATTCCCCACAAAGTGAAGAGTAATAGTATATATTAATGTATTAATTGCATCACTTTCAGTATTTATTATCTCTTGGCCGAACTCATTTTTAACTGCCCACTGCTTGTTGGCAGTTAGTATTTCATTCTTTGTATTCTCATCCATATGGAAATCCCACCATCCTCTTAGCCATCCAGTAAATCCGCAAATGATGGCTTTAGCTATCTCTTGAGCGTGATTTCCACTTATTTTACAAGCAGTCGCATACATAGTCATATGCTTCATTAGATCAAGAATCTGATTTTCTGACATTCCATCTATATTCCAGTTTAAAATAGAGCTTCCAGAATATGATACAGAACTCGTAATTAAATCTTCTTCAAACTGGAGATCTATAGGAGTAGGCTTGGGATAATACATTCTTGTTTGAGAAGTAGGCCTGAACTTTTTTCCATAATTATTTCAAGGCTTTCTGCCTTAAAGGCTTGCTCCATTTTATCAAGTTCTTTATCTCTATTAGAGAAGGACTCTTCTTGAAGTACCATAGCTCCTTGATCAGAACTAGAACCTTCCCCTTTTCTTTTATATTTAATCTTGCTAATTTTTGAATTAGCTCATCCACTAGTTCTTTATTAGTATCCTTCTTCTTTATTCCTTGAAGGCTAAACTATTCTTTATTAATGGTCGAAGGAGGTTTGAATAGTAGAGCGTTCTTCCCTTCAGGCTTATAATCTACCATCTCTTTCTGAGGTTTATTTATGATATTTTCAATCCTGGTTGTTTGTCTACCAATGGTTTGTAAACAAAGATTAGTATAATTATTTTGCTCAATTATATGTGGGATTGCATCTATTTTATCGGTATGGTGATCATTATCTTTTGGAGTAATCTTATAAGGTGAAGCCTTAGCCTCGGGTTTATCTTCTGATTTTCCTTTAATATGAAGACTTCTTTCAGGGGGATGAATAGAGCTCAATTCTTCCCCTTGCATAGTATGAAAAGTTTGATACTAGTTTTCAATTATACTCAGGTTAAATTCAAGAATTTTAATATCTTTTTCCCCTAGAGTACGTCTTAACCAGTCAAAGAATCTTTCATTTCTTTTATACTTTATTATAAATTTATTAAACCTTTTATGCAGAGCATCCAGTGACTCTTGAGAAAATTTTGCTAAGTACCAATCCCGGATACTTTTATTTTCATCAGACAAGAAGTCTTGTTTTATCCATTCTTTATCTATTTTAAATTTTTTTTTTTCTTGGAGAGTAAGGATATTGAAGTCTAAGTCAGAAGGTGTTGGTTCTGTATCTGGGGAACTAGGTTCATATATTCCATATACTGGTTGTTGGACTTGACTATTTGTTCTAGTCAATCCTTCGATTATTGGTCTTCTATGATTTTACTCATGGTCCGTCTGTGGAACAGAAGAAGTAGAGCATCTAGATATATATATATATATATATATATGAACAAAGAAATAATAAAATACAGGAACAAAGAAATAATAAAATACAGGAACAAAGAAATAATAAACAGAGAATAAAACAGGTAATAAAACAACAGGTAATATGATAACAGAAAAGATTCAGACAAAAAGCATACTCACATTCGACAAATACAGAGACTGGTAAAGAGCTTTAACTGTTCCAGGATGTAAGCAGGAACCTTGTCCCAAAAACAATCACACATAGCACACTTTTACTAAATCAGATGGCGTGATACACCACCAGATATACAGAGAGATTACAAAGGGGTTACAGAAAATTACAGAGAGATTAAAAAGAGGTTACAGACAAATTACAGAGAGATTACAAAGAGTCTACACAGAGAGCAGAGAGCAGAGAGGCTGAGGCTAAGAGCAGAGTAGAGAGAGAGACTTAGAGAAACTTCGGAAACTCTAAGATCCAGCGTGTTTAAATGGGTTGAGGTTCTGCCCTTTTATAGACTTTTGCGGACTTCAAATGTTTGGAATCCGCTACAGTGTCCGTCGGTGGCTACAGTATCCGTCCACGTGTCCTGTTACAGTTTGTCGGCTGTTGGTGGCTATAGTATTCGCATTCGTCATGCTACTTTTTAGTGATGGTGACAGGTTGTCGGTGATGGTGATATTATTTTGCCGGTGATGATGACGGGTTGCTTTTGTCGGTAGTGTCGGTGATGCTTTGTTTTGGGTTGCTTTTGTCGGGTTGCTTTTGTCGATAGTGTCGGTGATGCTTTGTTTTGGGGTCGTGCTTGCCCCCTGAAATTTCTTCATGTTGAAGGAAATTTGTTGCCATAACAATCGTCTTCATTTAGGGGAGTATAGTCTTCAGGGTCTTCACTTTGGGTAGACATGTTGTCATCAATGACTTCAAGAGCTTTCCAGATTTTGAGCTTAAGCTCGTCTTTGGTCATGGATAGGTGTTGTTGCTGAAGATGGGTCACATAATCGAAAATATCCATTTTTGGAGGTGGAGAAGGGGATATGAATTTCATTTTGATATTATTAGGAGTTAAAGAATCATTTTTGTAACTATCCCACCATTTAATGGCAATTTGGTGGTGTAATTGTGGGATATAATCATAACGGTCCATGTCATCTAATGAGATCTGATATTCCCATTTTAGAATTCATGGGATTTGATAAAGGGCCATAAAATATATATGAAAGTTTCTTTTTGAACTTTTCTTATTAAAATTAAAGAATTTTCTCTAAGAAATTTGAAGTTTTGTTGGAAGTATCTGGTCTGTGGATCCCCATATGGAGAACCAATTTTTAAACCAGTTGGGTAAATCATTTGGGTCAATTATTTTAAACTGTATGTACCAACTGTGAGAATTTTTCATATTTTGGTACGTGAAGACTTCATCCCAAGCCATTATATATTGATAATTATGGTAGGATCTGATTTTAAATCCTTTTGCTTTGAGAAACCTGGGTTTTAAAGGGTCCAGTCCCCATTCTTTGTAGGTAATAATCTTTTTAATTTGAAATTTTGAATAGGCTATTTCATTGTCATTGTTTCTTGAGTGATGGACTATAAAAACTGATTCAGTTTCTATGAGAATACACTCATACCATTCTTTGGTTTTTCTCCATTATTTTGATGCATATGGTGCCTGAGGTATAAGGCAGCTATCTCAGTCGGATGTTTGGACTGATGTTCATTTTCAATGACCAACAATGGAATATAAGCTGTGTCTAGATATATTGATTTTGCACTAGGAGTTTGAGTGCATATTGGATTTTGAGAGGGGGACAGGTCAATGTCTTGAATTTGTTTTCTTATTAGGGATTTTCGTGTTGAAGGGGATGCCAGGGATAAGCTTGGGCTAGGAACTATGTCCATGGCCTGATTTTGGGATTACTTGCCTCGTTTGTCCTCCCTGCTGAAATTCTCGAATCAAGAAGTCAGGCAGATAATTATGTTTACCATTAATATGTTCAATAGTAAATTCGAAAGCAGAAAGAATGCCTTGCCATCTTGCAAAAATTTGTTTAGACACGAGATTTTTTACGTCTTTCTAGAGGATGTCTTTAGCTGCTTTGCAATCTGTCCTTAAAAGGAATGATTGATTAAGTAAATCACTTTGGAATTTAGTAATGGCATGGACAATTGCAAGTATTTCTTTTTTGACTGTGGAATAATTCTGCTTAGCGGGGTTCCAGGTTTTAGATGTAAACCGAACCAATTGTTCTTGGTTATTCACCTTTTGTTTGAGGATAACACCACAACCTTGTTCCGTAGCATCTGTTTCAACTATTTTGAAAGCTGAAGGACTAGAAAGTGCTAGACATGGTAATTTTTTTACTTTAATTTTAATCCTTTTCACAGCATTAGTATGTTCATCCGTCCATGCTAGAGGATTCTTTTTCAACCTTTGAAATAGAGGTTTTGCATCAATTGCTAAATCTTTGTAAAAATCCGAAATATAATTTAGGCAGCCAAGGAATCTTTGTAATTCCGTCTTACCTAAGATTATATGTGGGAATTTGGACGCGAATTCGATTGCCCTGTCAATTGGAATAATTCTCTCTTGAAAAATATTATGCCCAAGACATTTAATTTTTGTTTGGCAAAGATTTATTTTTTTTGCAGGGACTACTAAGCCAACATTTTTTATTGCTTTGATAAAACTGTTTAAATGCTTCCAATGCTACTCAATTGTTTATGAAAAAACAAGCACATCGTCAATATAGACAATCATAAATTTAGTATAGGGATTAAAGATTTCATTCATTATATTTTGAAATTCAGAGGGAGCATTCTTCAATCCAAATGGCATAACATTTCATTCAAACTGCCCAAATAGAACATTAAAGGCAGCTTTATATTTATCTTCTTCGGCAATTTGAATCTGCCAGTAGCCTGATTTGAGGTCAAATTTGGAAAATATATATGCATTGACTAGTCTATCCAGGAGATCCCTTTTGTCAGGATTGGATATCTAATCCATCTTAAGACCTTATTAAGAGGTTTGTAATTTATCACCAATCTAGGAGTTCCTCTTTCAATTTCAGAGGCCTTTTCTACATAAAAGGCCGAACAGCTCCATTGCGAGGAGCTTTTTTGATAAGCTTTTTCTTTAATAAGTCTTGTATTTCTTTTTTGCAAATTTCAAGTAATCTATTATTCATTTGAATGGGTCTAGCTTTGGTAGGGATTTTGCTTTCTCTGAAGTCTGGTTCATAAAGTAGTTTTACTCTGTGTTGCTTTCTTTCCCAAAAGGCATTAGGGATATCAACACATATTTCTTTTTTCATATTCATTTTAAAAAATTTTATTTTGTTTTGTATTTCAGGAAGAGACACTTTCTCTTCTATATTTTTATATTTTATTTCCTCTTTTAAGTGATATAAAAATTTTTCTTTAGAAGAAATTGTCTTTGATTTTGTTAATCTCATGGACTCTTGGCTTTTCAATAAAGGTAAATTTAACTTTATACCCTTCAATGTCAGCTTCTATCCTTGTATCATCTATCTTTATTGGATAGAGCATGTTTAGAAATGGAGTCCCTAAGATAACAGGTTGACTTAAACCTTTGGCCATTATGAATGAAAAGTTGAAGCAAGCACCATTATTGCAAACTGCAGTGTCTGTTAGTTTGTAGTTTATGAGCATTTTACTACCATCTGCAGTATTAAGAATTTAAGTAGTTTTACTAAAATATTTGGTTGGTACCAATCCTTCGTTGATACAATTTAAATCTGCCCCTGAATCTATTAGGGCGGCAGTTTGGAAGCTGTATTCTTTTTGTACTACTATTGTGATATTAGTAAACCATTTTTGAGTTATTATTTTATCTGCCAAATTTTCATATTCACAGTTTTGAATTTTTTCTATTATATTCATACGATTTTTAGAAGTTTCAGGTTTAGGAAGGGTATCTTCAACTTCTGGTGGTATGGGGATATTGTGCTCAGTTATCAGTTGATCAAACTTTTCTTCTGTATCATCCTTTTCAATTTTTTCGCTGATTGGTTCCTGAGCTAGCCCCAGTATTTGAACGCTTGATTTCACAGCTATCAATTCAGTTCTTACTTCATTAATCTCATATCTATGTTCAGTTATTGAAGGTTCTTTTTCTATATGAGATTTATTTTGTACTCGTTTTAAAATATCATGAAAGCTATAGTCTTCTTTTGTAGGGACAAGAGAAGATTTGGAGCCTTTTGATGGGGTTTTTGACATATTTATATATTTTACTAAGGCTTCTCTTCTAGCCTCAGGATCTATTATTTGGTCAATAAGATCTATGATTAAATCTTCTTCTTTTGTAAGGGTATTAATATTCAAACCATTCGTATCTATTATTACTTTGTAATAATTACATTGGCAATTATCCTTTTCTTTTTCTAATTCTTCATAATCAGAATGCGAATCGGAGCTACTAAAAATGATATCTTCATCATTGATTTCTGCAATTAGCATTCTTTCTTCTGATTCAGAAGAGTCTGTCGTTTTAGTTTCAATTTGGAGTATCTCAAATAATTGTTTTTTGATATGGTCATCCAATTCTAAAGAATTAATCTTTTTTTGGACTCTGCACTTGTTTTTATAATGGCCAACTTTGCCACAGTTGTAACAAACATGAATCTTCCTCTTTCCTTTGTATTTGAAGAATGGTTTGTCTTTTAGAAATTTTTTGGAGAATTTATCTTTGGTCTGTTGGTAAGGTTTAAACTTCCTTCCCTTGACAGTGTCATGTTTTCTTTTGTGAAAGGGCTTTGACGGGGGTAAATTGTTGAATCCAAATTGTTCACAAAAGTCTCCTAGCTCTTTCCTCCCCGTTATTCTTTGTTTATCTAATTGTCTTCTAAGTTTGAGGTTTGTACACAAAGCTAGACCTTCAGCACAAATTTCTGCTGATAATTCACCTAGGGTATACAAAGAATAAGGAATGAGCCCCCCATGTTTGTTCTTGAGCCTGGTTTTGACTTTTTCGGCAAAGAGATGTGGTAAACCAACAATAAATTTTTTTTTCCAGTGATCTAATTTTCTATCTTCTCTAGATAGTAGTTTTGAGAAGAATACATCTTTATACCATTTGTAATGAGAGAGTGTTGGACATCTAAGATTGGATAATAAATCTTCAGATCTTGCTGCTAGTAGATCAGTACTTTCGACAAAATGAAGGGTTATAGTATAAATCAATGTATTTACTGCATTCCCTTCTTGTACTATATTTTCTTGGCCATCCTCTCGTTTGACTATCCATTGTTTTGTGGCATTTAATATTTGATTTTTTGAATCTTCTTCCATATGAAAATCCCACCAACCTCTTAGCCAACTAGTGAATCCACAAATTATTGCTTTGGCTATCTCATGATCCTGATTTCCACTTGTCTTGCAGGCAGTGGCATACATAGTCATGTGTTTCATGAGATCTAAGATTTGATTTTCTGCCGTACCATCAATATTCCAGTTCACTATGGATTTTCCCGAGTAAGAAACTGAGGTTGATATCAGATCTTCTTCTATTTGTAGATCTATTAGGGTAGGTTTAGGATAGTACATTCGGGTTTGGGATACAGGTCTCACTTTTTTGCCATAATCAATCCTATTTATTTCTAAGCTTTCGGTTTTAAAAGCTTTCTCCATTTCTTCAATCTCTTCATCAGGTGCCTTTTCAAGGACCTGAACATCTCCTTTTTGAGTTTTAGAGATTTGAGCCTTATCATTAATATTCAACTTTTTCAATCTTTTGACCAGCTCATCAATTAATTCATTATTCTCCTCTTTTTTCTTTATTCCCTGCAGGCTGAATTTCGTCAATAGTTGGAGGTTTGAATGGGACAGCTTCTTTTCTCTTTTCCAAGCTTTTAGGTTCAGGAGTTGGTTTCGATTTGCTTATGGCATTTTCTATTCGGGTAGTTTGTTTTCCTAATGTTTGAAGAAAAGTATTTGTATAATTATTTTGTTCAATAATATGAGGTATTCCATCGATTTTGGCTATACTTTGATCACTTCCTTAGGTCCTAGTTTTAGAGGTGAAGCTCTAATCTCAACCTTTTCTCCTAACTTTTCCGCAGTGAGTCTTATACTGACCTCAGGGGGATGTATAGACTCAATCGTCTCACCTTTAGAGGTTTGGAAAGTTTGGAAAGATTTTTCTACCATATTTACCTCAAATTTTGTGATTTTGATATTATAATCCTTTGCTATATATTTTAACCATTTAAAGAATTTTACGGTTGCCTTGTGTTTTAACATGAATTTGTTGAATTTGAAATGAAAGGTATCTCTAAGGGATTCTTTAAATTCCTTTAAAAACCATTTTCTTATTAACCTATTTTCTTAAAGTAAAAATCCTTTTTAATCCATTCTTTGTTAATTGTAAGTTCTTCCTTTTGAATTACATTGACATTAAAGTCTCAATCTGAAGGAGTTGGTTCCTGTTCTTCTATTTCAGAAGAACTTGGAGTTTCAACTCTATAGACGGGTTGTTGAACCTGGTTTGTTCTATTCAATCTGTCTATGACAGTTCGTCTATGAGACTTTCATGTTCAGATTGTGGGACCGAAGAAGTTGAACTTCTTGGAAGATCCCTGAGACTGGATTCAGCTATTCTAAGTGTGGTTTTCCTGGAGGATGGAAATCTAATTTCTATTTCCCCATCAGAATATTCAATTATTTGTTCAGGATCTTTGTTTTCTGGAGCTTTAATTTGCGCTTCTGATTGCAAAGACCATCTTTCAGGTAATTTTACCTGTGACCATGCAATAGACTTGGGTATTACAAGGTTTGATTTGTCCATGTTTGTTTGGAAAAATATTGTTTGACCTTTAGAGTCCATTTGTCTCGCATTTGGACATAAGGTATTCATTACCTTGTAACATATTCGGTAAACAAAAGCTAAGTTTTGTGAACCTGGGTCCATGTCAAAACCTTGAGTTTGAAGGTTTAGAGTTAGGACTTTTAAGAGGTTTGGGTCTGTTAGGGCCACTGAAAAGTTTGTAAAACAGTTGAAGTAAATAGGCCCGTTACAGAGATTCGGGGATCAGTGAATCGCTTATGTCTGCTGTCCCTTAAGCAGAGTAGGATAGAATTGTTTAGTCCTGTTCTGGTTAAAGGTTTTACAGCTATTTGGACAATGCCAGTATGTAAATATTTATATTCCTTTCTCTTATGATCTTCAATCATTCTAGGAGCAAGTAGTTGGAATTTATCCTGGGTTTCCATGACAGAAATACTTTGTTCTATGGTTTTAATAGAGAAGCTAGTCTTAAATTCAAAAGATCCTTTACTATAAATATCTGAAACGGGAACCTTAGGTATGTTCCAGTTTGTATTTATTTTTCTATGTTATCTGTTATTATCCCTTCACGGTTGTTCACACGTAATGTATTTAGCTGACCTCTACTAGATAGAGTTCTAATAAAGTTTGCCATCATAATTCGAGTCAATCGGAAACAGTCCCTACACTTTTCACGGCTCTTTCTCGGCCTTTAGTGATCATTGGGTCACGACGACTTTGAACTTACTACTGCAATACTTTTAGAATCCTATATCATAGTTCAGTTTTCTACTAGTATTACAGTTATACCACTGTATATATAACTTGTGGAAATCCCACTAACCTCTTAGCCAACCAGTGAATCCACAAATTATTGCTTTGACTAATATTACAGTTATACCACTGTATATATGGAAAAAGCTGAGGCAGCCACTAGCTCATATGAACATATGAGCCCAACGGCCCAGATTGAATCTGGGCCGATTTGACGGTCACGGATGTCCGATATTTTTTTTTCTACAAATCCAAATCACTTGAAATTTTAGGTGTGTGTTCATCAAAAATAGGTGAATCTTCGAAAAATATCAAAAAAAAATTTTACATGAAATAAATTGACCAAAATACCCCCAAAAAGTTTTGGGGGGTATTTTGGTCATTTTGTTTTTCACGAATAATTTTTTTCATATTTTTAACTATTTTTATTAGGTGCGCCTTGATGAGAAGAGCACACATATGA
>NW_006498122.1:2897365-2914764 GCF_000471905.2 Amborella trichopoda
ATAAGAAATAAAAATAAATCAATCAGAAAAAGAAATAAGAAAGAAGGATTTCAGTTACCTCGAAAAGAATGACGGACCCTGTGAAATCAGTTTTCCCACATTCAACTCTGTGTCACGCTTGCGAATAGCCCAGTCAAAACATATGGGATCAGGGACTTTGATTATCCTTGCATGATAGCAGGGATATGTAAGTGATATGAAGTTTATGTTATTTGTTGGGAAACAAGAGTTCCCCAATTTTTCTCAAAAAAAAAACAAGAGTTTCTCAATTAGACAAAGGATGTGGTTTGCATAAGGTTGCAACCCTAAACAATCAAAATAAGGTGCACCTCATATTTTATGCTGATGTGTAATTTTGGTATCTAAACTTCTTAGGATGGCCTAGGAATCCAATTTTTATCTAATTATAAAATTTTAAACCCCAAAAATGATTCAAATAGGGTAGATCTATAAATTCATGAAAATCTTAAAAATGGATGGTCCAGATAATGTGTTGTAAGATGCACTATTTTTGCGACGCAATATCTTTTTTCTTTTTAGATTTATACATCTCGATTTCAATATGATCTATTAGAGTGTTTTCCATCATCAAAGCATCCTTTTTCGAGGGATTTTTTAGGTGCACCTTTATTCTACATTTTAAGGTTGCAACGTTATATAAACTTTTTCCTTAAACAAAAGGCAAGTGCAGTGGCATAATGTTCATGATCACTATAACGAGTTTTGGAATGAAAAGTCTTGATTAGTGCATGGATGTGTATTTCCATATCATGGCCCTATCATAATCAATTGTAACATTTGCTTGAATGTGTATTTCCATATGGTGGCCCTATCATAATCAATTGTAACATTTTCAAAGATACTGAACATTGTATGTTACAGCTCTTATCATCTCAAAGTAGGAGACGACTTCTGTTTGCCATAATTCTTTTATTTGCTTTCTATTTTTGAGCATGTCGTTGAAATTACCAGCTACTATATCATCATCATCATAATTTATTATTATCATGCCAATGTCAGACCACCAATGAGGAGGATTATATGATATGCAGGATAGCAATCCCTTTTATCGCTTCGATGGATTCATGTGAGCATTTGGAGATTGCCCCTAGTCCATTCCTCGCTTGCATGTGTATAATAGGGCTTTGCAAATTCAAAATAGATTTTGTGATTTGTGTACAAAGAGACCATTTAACTTTTGTACATGTAGGTCACAATCATTCTTGTTCTTTAAATTTCAAAATGGGTGGGTTGTAAGAGTGTCATTGAATAGACACAAAGTTCCAAAAAAGGAATTCTCGGACTTCGTGACTCACCTCAAGCCATCCAATTTGACATCTAATGAGTGGGAATGATTGTAACCTCCATGTACAAAAGATAAATTCCCACTCATTAGATGTCAAATTGGATGGCTTGAGGTAAGTCACGAAGACCGAGAATTTCTTTTTGGAACTTTGTGTCTATTTAATGTCGCTCTTACAACCGCCCATTTTGAAATTTAAGGGACAAGAATGATTGTGACTTCTATGTACAATAGTTAAATGGTTTCTTTGTAGACAATCCCAAAAGTCAAATGCATAATACATATACTAGTGTGTATGTATTAGCCAGCTTTAGTGTGATGTTTGCCTGCACATGGATGCTTTCCGGCTTCAACACAGAGCACACACTGTTCTGCACATCAAACATTGAGTAATACTTCTCTCGAGTGACATCTTAACAAGAACTGAGTATCCATCAAGTTGCACCTCATCATCAACAGCAGTTACAGTAACCAGAAGATTTTCCTTCGAGACTTACTCACCAACTCTTCTGATGTAATTTCCCTTCTCTTTTCTCCTCTGTATCTGAACTCATTATCGAAAACCCAAATTCTATTCTAAAAAAGTGCGAGGTAGTTTAAGTGAGATCCAAATGGTCAATAGTTATCTTGCTAGAGTTTTGGTTATATTTGGATTTCTTCTGCTCTGCATTACAATCTCCGAAAAACACCCTGCTTGTCTTCTCGAAGAGTGTGTGAGAACGGTCTCAGGCTAGGTCTATTGGTTCTGGGTTATAGTCAATGGTCCTTGCTAGAACGTTTTATGGATTTAGAAAGCTTGGCTGTTCTATACCTGATTACTTGAATGCCTTTGAAGAACGCTAGCCCTTTCTAAAGGAAAGTGTTAATAGTTTCATTTGGAATCTAATGGCTGGATTTATAGCATTTGTGGTTTTGTTGAACTAATACTATTCTTCTGGGATCTCTATCTCTCTCTCTCTCTCTCTCTCTCTCACTCTCTCTCATGCGTGTGCATGCTTGTCTTGGTATGTATTTCCAAGGTTTTCATGCCTATGCCATGTGGGTGAATCGATGCAGTTGGCTTGATATGAATTCCAAATTTTATGTCCAGGAAGGAGATGACGATTTAATCACAGAGCTTCTTCACAGCTGCCAACATGTGGTCAATCCATACTAGCAGGCAGAACTCTTATTATTCCTAGAACTTGGTTTACTTGATCTCCCTTTTTCTCCAGTCTTTTGCCATGCTTACTCCTCACTTGATATAACTTGGGCAGAATGTAAAAGTTTTCTTTCTTATAATTGCATTAGATGTTGTTCATGGTTGAAATTCAATCCATACGTAGAAGCCTTGCTCTTCATGTAAGCTGTTGAATGTGCATTTCCTTTTGGTTTAGGTGCGCAGCTTTCTCTCTCTCTCTCTCTCTCTCTCTCTTAAACACACACTCGTGCACTACAAAGCACAACGATGATGAGTAGTACATTTGGGAGTCACAGGCTGGTGGCTCCTTTACAGTGACAAGGGATGCTAATGGGAGGCCTTTAGGCAGGGTACCAAGATTCTCTTCTTCTTGGAGGAGGATCAGGTGAGCTTCTTGGAAAGCTCTTTTGTTTTGATTCTATTGTCTGCTCAATTGTTCCAAGGCACATGCTCTTCCATTGTTGCCTCCTTTTCTCGCATTCTCTTGTCAATGCGTGGTTTGAGTTTTATGCTCGTAGAGCCCGATAAGATTTAAGAGTAGATTTGTAATTTCACATGATTTTTCAAAGCTTGAATTTTGAAGTCTCGGTAATTTTCTTAATTTGGGAATGAGAGCAACCTTTATGAAACGTACTGAATTTTCACTTCTTTTTAATGAGGAGGAACCTGAAAATTTTACATAGCTTTCACAAAAAGTTGCTGAAACTTGTTTGGGTAAATTGAATTATTGAGTAATCCTGATTTGCCAAGAAGATAGTGGAGGGCCTGATCAATCCTTCTCTTTTTGTTTTTTTGACATGCTTAATTCTGGAGAAGAGACTCTCTCTCTACTGTACTGTGTTCGTCTGTTAAGAAGCACACTGAGTTCATCAGCTGTCCCATCTATACAAGGAGGAGGTTAGCAATCGGTGGGCTCTGGTAACCTGGTTAACGAGCAAAATCCCAATTGGTTGAGAGCCAGAAGATATAACAAAGGAAGTGTGTTTCTTTCTACAAATCACTGACCAACGACAGGGAAGATCACCTTACTGTTAAGTGTTTCTCAGTTTGAGGGCCAGCTTGAGTTCAAGGCTATTCTCTTTGTTTCAAAGAGGGCTCCATTTGACCTCCTTGATACTCGAAAGAAGCTGGAAAACATCAAGCTCTATGTTCGCAGGGCGTTTTGCATCAACAATTATGAGAAGCTCATCCGTGAATGCATAGGATTTGGGAGATGTTGCAGCAACACAAGATCCTCAACGTTATTGAAAAGAACATTGTGAAGAAGGGAGAATTTGACAAGATGCTTAAGTTTGGTCTAAGCATCGATGAAGCTGAAGCTTCCAAGGATGCCGACGTGCCTCAACTTAAGGATGACGAGTAAGATGAAAGAAGTTGACTAAATAAAGTGGCACCTGGGAATCTCTCTCCCACTTTCTCTTTCTCTCTCTAACGCAAGAACTGAAGTTTTTGGTCATTTTTGGAGGGGGAATGTAGAAAGTATGAGTTGTTAAATCGTGTTTCATGGACGGTAATGTTTTTTAAAGTAATTATTTCGTTAATGAAATAAAATGAAATTCAATTTTATTATTTGGATATGCAGTTGTTAATCTACTTGGCTTTCTTAAATCTATTTCAATGTCAATGTTAGAGAAGTGTATTCTTTACTCCAGGGTAGAAGGCTTGTGATTTCTTTACTCCAAGGTGAGTAGATGTCACAATTTCACCATCAATCAATGTGTCCTTTTATACGTTACGATGCGAACATATTTTAACATTGTACTAAAATCTAATGGATATTAGCATGGTGCATACGAAAAGTTTGGAGAGAGAGAGAGAGTGTATTTTAAGATCTAGAGAGAGGCCGTCTTAAGACTAATAATTTGCAAAATCGAGATGCCATACCTAATCAAAGCTTCATGAAAAAATAACAAATTTAAATATATCTGGATCTAAATGAACTATCTATTTTTTAGTGGTTTCTCAACAATATCCCTAACAATAATTAAAAGTTAAAAATAGGTTACCCTACATATTCCATAATGGAAGACTCCCAAACAGGTTATTAAACAAAAGAAAACAATTTCATTGAAAATCTAGACACTGTTGCCAAACATGAGAAATCAAAAGCCCAAAAATCTATATCCGTATGATAAAACTATTACAAACAAACAAAACTGAAAGTGGATGGGACCCGACTAGGTACGAGTCTGGGCCTAGGTCAAGATTGGGAGCTACCTAGTTCCATCAGTCGAGTGCTAACATTATCTTTAAGAACAACTTAGATGGACTGCATATTTAGGGATCCCAACCATTAAAGGGGCAATTTGGGTATTTAAAAAATAATTTTCGAATTGATAATTGAGAAAAATATAAATTTGATTAAATTATAATAATTTTATAAGGGGTTTTTTCCTTTAAATAGTATTTTTTTCTGCAATTTTGTGGTCTCCAATGATCTCATCATCCATGGCTGTCATTCCCTTTGGCAAATAGTGAAAGATATATCAATATATAGAGAAATATCTACCAATATTTGCTAAAAACTTAGAAGATATATCTATAGATATTTTCCAAAAGAATTGTTCCATATTTGTTGATATCCATGCCGAGATGACAAAATTATTTGAAGTCCTGCAGTAATAGTGTTTGTTCACAACTACACATGAAATTGGCATTACTATTTTTTTTAGAAAACAACGCACTCGCCTCCCAATCCAAATTGATATTTTAGATGAATGTGTATGCAAATGAGGCTAAGAGGGGACTTAGTTTCACTCTCATTTCATAGTTGGTGCAATAAATCTAAGGAGAATAATAGATAATCCTCTTAAACGTAGGGTGTGGTTTGAATAAAGCTGAGGCTCTAAACAATCAAAGTAAAATGCAGCTTCAAATAGTGTCATGAAATGTTTCAGTAGTAGAAATCTTTGTGTTTGTCTTAAAATATATTTTCATCACTAATTATAAAAGTTAAGCTTCAAAAATAATGTAGATCGAGCAGATCTATGAAAATTTGAAAATTGATGATCTAAAAAATGTATTACAAGATGCACTATTCAAAACTTAAAATCTATTTTTTTCTGTTGTCCATAAATATTGAGGTCGAGATTATCAATTTGAGGATATTTGAGTATCAAAACAACCTATTATAGTAAAACTTTTTGAGGTGCGCCCTAATTTGATTGTTTAGAGCCTCGTACTTGTATAAACTTTTTCTATAGAGCAGTATGTAATGAGACCATGTGCCTTTGATACAAGGTGGTCACAACTAATCTTGACCATTGGATGTGAAATTGACACCTTTATAGCTTTATAAAGGTGTGACTCCACAAAAATACTTTCCAACAAAAAATATTGTTCTAGGCTTCATAATTTGCATATTTTTTTTTATTTATACTCACCCCAAAGTTTTGTGCAAGATTTGAGTGGATAGAAACTAATTCAAATATGGGAAAATTATGTATATTCCTTGAACCATGCTTTCTATGTTAGAATGGAGATAGAAGAAGAGAGAACACAATATTTACGTGGTTCAGACCGAAGCCTTATGTCTACGGATCCAAAATCTAACTAACTACCTCTTCACTATTTTGGATTAATGTTTACATCAATAAATACCTCTATATATAGAAGACAATCACACAATTAAGGAGATAAATATGATATGATTTTTGAAGATATAAGTAAATAGTAGGAAACCCTATCACTAAACTAATTTGATGACCAAGTAACTTTGATATACATCTATAATGTTGTATATCAATATGAACCCGATATATCCATATCCTAACACTCCCCCTCAAACTCTTGATGATCAAGTAACTTTGACATACATATATTAATATGAACGTACGATATCCATATCCTAATACTATCCCTCAAACCCAAGATGCTTTGACATAAAGCAGCTAGAGTTTGAACAATACTAAGTTGACAAAAAAAACGAGTAATGATCAAATCCATGATAAATTGCACATGTTACTATGGTCTTCTAAGAAACGTTATTTATTGGGCTCTCTACTTTCTTCTAGAGACTTTCTCCCTCTAGGGTTTTTTTCTCTGAAGATCTTTTCTCTTAGAGGCTTTTTTTTTTTTCTAAAGACTTTCTCTCTCTAAAAGAAAATGATCTTTCTTTCTCTAAAGAAAATGATCTTTCTTTCTCTCTTATTCGAAAGATCTAGGATTGAGTAACGAAAAACTCGACGATCATCACACAGGATGGAGCAACGGAAAACTCTATAATCAAATAGGATCAAGTAACGAAAAACTTGATCATCAACCAAGCTCGAAAAATTTGATCATCAAACTGAAACTGGAACTGGAGTCTTGAAACTAAAAAGTTGCCAAAGAAACTTGCACTGCTCTCACTGACGTGCTCGAATAGTCTGCAAGATCGAAAGATGTAATCAGGGACATGTGAACACCAAACTTGGTCTAAAGACCACTAAAAGTGGTACAAAGGCACAACAAAGATGGCTCTGCGACAAATAAAGTGGCAACGAATACTGAAGGTTAGTGAAAACTTATCCTTGAAAAATCAGCTAATCATGAATGTATGTGTTCCCCCTGACTATGTCGCTGCAACAATGGTGTGACGAAGTCCTCTGCTACATGGCGAGGTGCTAGGAGTAAATAATGCGCGAGACAACTGAAAAATACGCGTATACTGGAACTGATGTTCTTGTCCACATAGCGGGTACATTAGAGATGTTGACTTCATCTCTACTCATCTCATCTCCTTATCTCCTATACTCTCCCCCTCAAGTTTGGTGGGGATGCGAAGAGACACCCAACTTGCAAAATGCATTTTTGTGTTTTTTTTTAGTACAATGATATAAAAAAAAAATGGCAATGAAATTGGGCTTATATACAATAGCCCACATCTTAAAAAAAATACCACCCATTTTTTTTTTTCTTCTCTACTTCTTCAAAATTTTGCTTTTTTTTTGCAAGATCACCACCGATCAGCGTCGTGCTTGAGCATATTCTCTTGACGTAGTATTTGCTAATGTCGAAATTTGTGACGACGGAGACACCTCGTAAATGGCCATAATATCGTAGGCCTCAACTGCCTCCTCTTGCGTACCGAGATAAAGGTCTTTGTTTCCGGCAACTTTGCCAATGGGAGCTTGCCATCGTCCTCGTTGATGATGCCTTGTCATTCTACGGTACACAAATGCCCCTCTGGAAAAGCCGCTGCTTTTCCTCCTTAAGTTGGCCACGAACTCCTGCCTCATCATGTTCTTCAACTCCTCTAACTCCTTTTCATAAGAAGTGCCAAATCATAGGCCTTAGCCGCCTTTTCTTCTTTATCTTATCCACCAAGATACACTTGTCTACCCTTTTTAGTCTGGCCTTCCTTTCTACAACTATTGTCCCATAGATGAGCTTCGTTTCTCCCGAATCCAATGATGCCTGATATCCTCAGGATAGTCCAACGATGCCTGGTAACCCCACGGTACTGTGAAGTCCTCTGACCAAAAGTCTCAATAGATTTCTTTGGAACCGGAGTTTTTAGAGAGAGAGAGAGAGAGATAGATCATAAGCTACGAATCAAGGAACTGGTCTTGAAATTTCCCGACCTCAGATCTGGGGTTGACGAGCTCAAATCTGAGCTGAGAAGTCTATTGCTATGATACCATGTTATAATTCCTGGGAACATAAAATAGAAAGATAACGCAACATATACGTGGTTCAGGCCGAAGCCTTATATCCATAGATCCAAAGCCCAACTGACTACATCGTCATTATTTTGAATGAATGTTTACATCAACAAGTACTTCTATATATAAAAGACAATCACACAATTAAAGAGATAAATATGATATGATTCTTGGAGATATAAGTAAATAGTAGGAGGTCTTATCACCAAACTAACTTAACGACCAAGTAACTTTGATATACATTTATAATAATGTATATCAATATGAACCTGATATATCCATATCCTAACATTCATGATATCCCTTAATGTTTTTTGAATCACACATTTAAGGCAAATACTATTTCATTTTGCATCCACCTCTGAGGAAGAGAATAGATCTATTTAGGATGAAATTCCCCCATATATAGTCCCACGATTCTTTCTAAAATTTTACAATAGTATATCTCTCTAAAATTTTTGAGACAAGTTTCTCTCTCTAAAAATTTAGACAGTCTCTTTCTAAAACTTGAAATTTGACATAACTTTTCTCTCTATAAAATTTCAAATTTCAAGCTTCGAGAGATAGAATCATGAGTTCATACATGGGTCAAAACAATGCTACCGTCTTAGACGTGGTTGTAAAAATAAACAGTGATTCGTTAAGTTGTGTAATTTTAAAAAGTTTTGGAAGAAACTATGCCTATAAAGTATGGTCCAAATTGAGGTTTACCTGATGGAGTTGATATACAATATGCTCCGAAAGGAAGATGTTATATGCAATGTTATTAGTATCGGGTTGGTCACTGTACCAGCGAAGGTCTAGCAACCGATATTCCAAAGAATAATAAAAATAAGGATAATTGTTTAAAAATATAAAATGTACTACAAAGGTAAAAGTTTATATACAACGAAAGCTCTAAACAATCAAATTAGAACCTATCTCAAAAATTTCACTAGAAAAGTTGTTTTGATGCTCAAATATCCTCAAATTGGTCATCTTGACATCAAGATGCATGGACATGAGAAAAAAAATGGATTTCAAGTTTTGAAAATAGTGCACCTTATAACACATTTTTTTACCATCAATTTTCAAGATTTTCTAGTTTGTATAGATATGTTTGATTTATATTATTTTAGAAGCTTTCAATTTTATAATTAAAAATGAAAATGTATTTTAAAGCTATCACAAAGATTTCTAGTATTGAAATCACATTTCTCGATACTATTTGAAGGTGGTCTTTACTTTTATTGTTTAGAGCTTCAGCTCTATATAACCGCACCCACAAACAAAAAAAATGTATAACTTTATTTAATTGGTTCAATCAGTCCAAGCTAACCAGTTCGACAAGTCGAAGTTGGTCTAACATTAGTTTGATAACTTTTCCACCAAACCAACTTTATACTAGACCAACTAAAGCACCGATTGGCAGTTGGACCGGGCCTAGCAGTTGGACCAAGCCATCCAGCGTGGTATCGATAATTATGCTCCTAGGAGGGTTTAGGTTTCTGCTTTCTATCCGAGTGAGCTATAGCTGCATGAATTGGAAAAAACAAACCAGTATTTATACTGATATAAGTTTGAATACGAAGGACAGTTCCCATGCTGCAAATTTATAGGTTTTGAATACCCAACACTGTCTCATCCATTCCTGCAACACAAGAGATGAGTCCTATCTCTATGAAGGACAGATCCAATTGCTGAAAAGTTATAGGTTTTGAATAACCAACACTCTCTCATCCACTCCTGCAACACAAGACACGAGTCCTATCTCTCTCTCAAGCAAGGCACTTGTTAAAGCCCATCACGTTTTGAACGCCCAATCAAGTTTTGCATGTAACAGTTCAAATACATTGCTACTCTTCTCGAGTCAAATGAGCGAGAATTGTCAGCGATCTGGCGAATCCGGGAAATTGGGTCTAACGGGTGAATCAGTGTTATGAGACTCGGTTGAAGCCATTCGGAATCGGTCGAGTAACTTAGCCTCTCCGTAATGGCGAGACAAGTTTCTATCGAGTGAAGTGTACGCTAAATTTTTATAGTTTATATAAACATACTATGTCAATTTCAAGTGAAAAGTTGTACATACATATGACTTTTTGGATGGTGCTCACGCATATTTCATGTCAAAGTTAGAGTTGGAATCCCCCTATTTAATCATTATTACCGGTCTTTTTAAGTGCTAAGAAAACTGTGAAGCACATAGGAGCTAAAAAAAGAAAAGTTCATGGGAGTCAGAGCCCAAGAGCCACTATGCCAATCGACAATTAACTCTACCTTTTTTTTAATAAAAAAAGGATTGAACCCACGTGAGTTACTCGCTCCTACTTGCACGAGCAACTCGCCTCAGCCAAAGTTCTCAAGGTTTGAGTACCTTGGTCGAGTCATGTTTCAAATATTGGAGTGAATTGCCATCATGGAAACTTAGATGGGATGGGTGATGTAGCTATTCAGGAAATCATCTAGGAGACTAGTCTGAATCCTAGATGGGATGGGTGATCTGGCTTTCTAGAAAATCAGATTGGACAGGTGAATCTGACATCAAGGAAACCAGTCTAGTTCGGTTTTGATCCATTTTAGTGTTCTAGCTTAGAGAATCAACCACTAAAGAAAAAAAAAAAGTATTTACAAATTTTTTTCCAATTTTTTCAAAAATTAAAACAATACAAAAAAAATGATTTGATAAGACTGCAACCTTATCATCACACCTGGGGCTGCAACCTCTGTCTTCGTCCAATTTCTCTCTCTGGCACACATTAAAGCACTCTCTAGTTTTTCCAATCCTCACCACCAAATCAGACACCATCTTTTTTAACTACTTTCTATATCGCCCTATGTTGATGAAGGACCCGGTTTCTATGCCGCCAAACCCACATATGTAGAAATGCGAGCCTCATAATAAATCTATTTTTGAGAGGGATTTTAAGACTTAATTTTTAAGGAGATATAATCTCTAACATGAAGATCATGAATATGAAAAAATAAATAAATTTTAAAAACTAAAAATAATAATTCTAGTAAGAAAACATTTGGACTGTTAGTTTCCGTTATTTTTAGATTGAACATCTACTTGCATCCATCTTTAAGATGAATGCTTTACACTTTCTAGACCGCATATGTAGAAATGCGGTCCAATCTGCATGAAACAATTTTCCTTTGATGAAACCCAACAATTATTTGCTCTAGTTTAGCGATTATGTAAAGGAAAATTGTTTTCTGCGGGCTGGACCGCATTTCTACATATGCAGTCCAGAAAGTGTAAAACATCAATGTCAAAGATGGACGCAAGTAGGTGTTCCATCTAAAAACAATGGAAACTAATGATCCAAATGTTTTCTTACTAGAAGTGTTATTTAATGTATTTTTTAATATTCTTTACATTACGGTAAAGATTAAAAAATATTTTGGTCATCAATACTTACCTTGATATTTTTTGATCTTTTTCATAAAATTTTAAAAATATCCTTAGATACAAATTGATTTGTTGAAATCGATTTTTTTTCATTAATTTTCAACTTTATTTGAATGTGTTTTGTTTTAATTATTCTTTATGTGCTTTTCATATGCTAGTAGATTTTTTTTTCAAATCTTTTTTATTTTTCAAGTCTTTGTTGATTGCTTGGGACTTGCTTGGTTAGAATAGTTGAATTGGCCGATTTACCAGTTAGACAGGCTAAATCGCATCCGAGCCATGTCCGGATAACCGTTCCGGTTCAATTTTACAAACGCTGGGTTTGGGGATGAGAGAGGGTGAGAAGGTGTTTTGAAGTTATTTTCTTTTAAATTTTTGGACTTCATCAAGGGGTTAAGGGTTTTGAATCTGGGTTAATTCTAGCTGTTAGAGAGAGGTGAGTTTGAATCCGTTCTTACTAGAAGGAGACGTAGAGAAGAAGGCACAATCGCATAAACACGGAACAACAAAAATCTCTCTCTCTCTCTCTCGTCTTCTCTCTCAAATCCATATTAACCCATCTTCCCCATTCCCCTCTTCTCATTTTGACCCTCCTATCTCATTACTGGTTATGTTAAATGTTTTTTTGGTAGATTAATGGGGATACCACTCTGTTATGATCATGAAAGAGAAACAGGCACTTTTGAGAGACTATTGTGTACCTCATTAAACTCTGCAACTTCAACTCCAAAAACATTTCTTTTTTCTTGAATATTTTTTTACACCACTCTTTCTCATCTATCATTTTTTCCAATCATGTTTCTCTTCTCTTTCTCCCAACCTCTTATCTTCCAAATACTTTTTAAGAGAGATAAGACTTAGTGAGAGGAAACTAGGGCACATGGAGCCCCACTTTCTGTTTCTACTTTTGTGTATGATTTGTATTGTCCAAACATTAGACAGCCAAGCAGTATCTCTATCACCTCCTTAAAGATGAAGAAACTTTCTGGTATCAAAGATCCACAATATAAAGAGCCTCAAGGTTGGGGATAGGAATACTGCCTTCTTTCATAAAACTGCTAGTTCTAGGAGACTTGGTAATTCTATTACCTACATTACAGTAGGGGATAGATCATTTTCTCAGCCTGAGCACATCAACAGGATGTTTGTTAGGTTCTTCAAAAACCTTTTTTCTTCCCTTTGCACTCCCAAACCCTTCTTGGTGACCTTCCTTTCCTTAGCCTTCCCCCAAAGAGGGTGTCTCTTAGCTAGAGAGACCCTTGTAGGTTGTCTTCCAGCTTGCCAAGGATAAAGCCCCTAGTCCAGATTGTTTCCTAGTGGTTCTTTGCCACCAATTCTGGAATCCCTTGCCCCTGACCTAGTAGCCTTTTTCAATGAATTTTATCATAGAGGCCGTCTCAATTTTGCGTTAAATTGTACCTTCATTTCTTTAGCTCCTAAAGTTGATGGGGCAGAAAGGTTAGGGATTTCCACCCCATTAGCCTCCTTAATTCTTCTTACAAATTTCCTTCTAAAGTTTTCGCCTCTAGGCTCCAGAAGGTGTTGCACAAGGTTATATCCCCTATGCAATCGGCCTTTATTGCTAATTGGCAGATCCTTGACGGTGCCTTAGTAGCCCATGAAGTCATCCACTCTAGGTATACCTCTGGATCTAAAGGCCTGGTAATTAAGTTAGATTGGAAAAAGGCCTATGATCGTGCGGATTGGGACCCTACTAGATAAAATTCAGAATCACATGGGTTTTGGCCCCAAGTGGAGATCTTGGATCAGAGCCTTGGTCTCCAATCCTTTCTTTCCTTTTAATATTAATGGTTCATCAGTTGGCTTCTTCTCATTCTCTAGGGTTCTTAGACAAGGAGACCCCTATCACCATTCTTGTTCACCTTTATAAGAAAATTGTTTATAGGTCCGTCTCCAGACTGTACGATCAGTGTCTCCTTGCTGGTTTCTAAGTCTCTAGAGTTGGCCTGATCATCTCCCATCTCTTGTATGCTGACGACACCCTCATTTTCTATGGGGCGAACCCTCAGTTAATAGTCTTTGGCTCTTTCTCAAATGCTTCGAGTTGACTACAGGGATGAAGGTCAACATGTCCAAAACGAAAATGTTAGGAGTTCAGGTTCCATAAATTGAAATGCAATCTTTAGCTAGTCACTTACGTTGTGCTTTCGAGTACCTTCCCTCATTCTATTTGGGCCTTCCACTTTATCTAGGTAAACCTAAGAAACACCTCTTGGACAATATGTTGAAGAAGTTCTCTTGGAAGGTGGATAGCTGGAAAAGTAGATTCTTGTCTTGTCCCTTGGAGGTAGGATTACCCTCATCAAAGCAACACTGGCCAACATTCTTATATTCTAGATGTCTCTCTTTAAGATCCCCTCCTGTAGCCAAATGGCTAGAGAAAATCATGCAGAAATTCCTTTGGAATGGCGAATCACAAGTGCATAAATTTCACCTTGTTGCCTGGAACACAATCTGTATCCCCAGAAAGTGTGGTGGTCTAGGCAGTAAGAAGTTAACCCCTGTGAATTATGCCCTTTTAAGTAAATGGTGGCGGAGATTCACGGCCCCACACCCTTTCCTGCGGAAACGACTCATATCTACTAAATATGAATTCCAAGATGATGGACGGCTTCCCTATTCTCTTATGCACCCTGCCTCAAGTGCTTGAAGTTCCATATCCTCCTCCAAGTCTGCTTTTAGAACTTTCAACAGGGTATGAATCTAGAGTTAAATTCTCGAAAGATTTTTGGATTGGAGACCAACCTCTTCCCCCCTCTCTTCCTCCTTGCTATCGACAGGATGGTATTGTGGCCACCTATGAGGAACGCAAGGGCATTATTTTGATATGGGCTCCTATTTTCAGGATAAATTTGAACGTCTTTGAGATTACCTCTCTTAACTCCCTCCCCTTTCTTTCTTTGTTATTCTCTTCCTTCAACAATGAAGACACTGGGCTCCCCAATCCTCTCCTTTCCTCAATAAAGTTTGCCCCATTCTCGTCCCTCTTAAGGTCCAAGATTTCACCTGGATTCTTCTCCAGGGGGAGAGTCCTGACTCTAGTCCAACTTCAAAGGTGTGGCCCTGCGTTGTCCAACCACTGCAGTCTCGATCATAACAATGAGGAAAATATTCCTCACCTCTTTGTCTACTGTGACGTGGTCTCTTACTTGTGGTCCTCCCTCATCCAACTCTTTGGCCTCCAATGGGTCATCCCTGCCTCTCTAACAACTATTCTCCATACTCTTTGCCCCCCAACCCCCCCCCCCCCCCCCACTTCCCTAGTAGTGGTCGTATGTTGTGGCGCATATCTGTACTCGCTCTGTTATGGCTGGTCTGGTTAGAAAGGATCTCAATAATCTTTAAGGGTACTGCTAGAAACACTTTCACTTTTTTTGCTTCCATTTTGGCCTTCATCTCCTTCTTGGGCCAAGGTAATTCCAGTTTACAAATCAATCTCCTCGACCAATTTCGAGCTAACTGGGTGTGCCTCATTTCGCTTTCTTGTCCCCCACCTGCTATTTGGGGTCCTCCTCCTTTCGGTTTCCTCAAAGTTAACACGCATGGTTCCTCCCTTGGAAACCTTATACCCCTCAGTTTTTTATGACATTGTTGCCAATATCGAAAGAGTTTTCCTGTTTTTCTCAGGTCACTTGAGAACTCCATACTCGAAGCACATGCTCTACTTGAAGATATCAGGGGAGCATCTTGAATAGCGCACCAATTTGCAAGGATATAATTAGAGGTCGACTCGAACAACAATATTCTCTATGCCTCAAAACTTAGCCAACTCCCCTGGTGCCCAGCACCAATTTTTTATCAGAATGCTTTTATTTTTATTTCTTTACCACCAGTTTCTTTCATACACATTCATAGAGAAGCTAATACCACAACAGACAGGCTCGCCAAAGTAGCACTCTTACCTCCAAGCTCCATCTCAACTTCTCTCTGACTCCTCTTTTCTTTCTGTTTCATCTCCCCTTTTAACTATTCTCTCCTCTTCCTCTCTCTTCTCGGCTACTATATCACCAGAAAAGAAAAATAGAAAAACGACAAAAAGAAAGAGAAGAAAAAGAAAAAAAAAACTTGTAAATAGGAAAAATGGATCAATAGCAGCAACATACTTTCATCGGTTTCTACCCTCACAGTCTCATGCCTTGCTTTCTCTCCATATCTTCCCCTCTATATTCCATTTCAACTCCTCATTCTTTCTCATCCTTCTTCCCCTTCTCCTCACCGAGGAATTTCTATTGCCCCTAACCCTCTCTTAAATTCTCGTTCTTCGAATTCTCCACCATTTCTCTCTCTGTTTTCTCGCAAATTCTATCATCCTTTCTTCTTTCTCTTCCCTCTTAACCTTCTCCTCCTACTTCTGCTCCTTCTTTTTTAACCATTCTCGTCTAGTCAACCTTAATGGTCAGAAAAAAGAACGAAAAAAAAGAAAAGAAAAAAGAGGTTGTTGCCTTATCAGAACCGCAACCTTTTTTAAATTTACTTCCATGCTTTTGTTTTTTTTTTTTAGCCGAAATACTATTCATGAAAAGACTATATTCTAATAGGACTGTGAATGTCAAAGGGCTTATTCATAGACCACCAATGTCTTAATAGAACCACAATGGTCCTTTGAAAAACAAGCAATGTATTGCTCCAAGCAGTCTTTGACAAGTGAACATCACGGCTATGCTAGAGTCGTGATGTTACCTTGCGTTCAGATCATTATGTTTCTATTGATACTGTGATGGTGCTTTTAGGGCTCCTTCATGAAAAGAGAATGAAGTGGGAAGTCTGTGATAAAGCATCACGAACCTAATAAGTAAGTGAAGAATATCATAGGTAAAAGAGAAAAAATGGTGACAAATGAATATAGACGTAGATTTTTAAAGAATTTGGGTATTATTTAATTTTTTTAAAAACAATAAATATTTTTTGTAATTACGCTACAAAATTACAAATAAAATAAAAATGGGGGAACCAAGGGATTCGGCTGGATCTCCTACTTCTCTTGTTAAAAAATTGGCCATATGTAGGGAACTTGACTGATTCCAAATTCGAACAAGAAACCGGATTGGTTCCTAATTCCATTTCAAATTGACTCTCTCTCTCTCTCTCGAACACTGCTAACATCAATATTTTAAATGTAACTCACCATTTCAATGGATATGAGAGAGAGTGATTTTCCTTTCAAATTTAGTCCAAGTTTCAGTTTATTTTTTAGGATTTGTGATCACAACAATTTCTAGCAAATCCCAAATATGGGTTTTGTATTTTTTATTTTTTATTGGAAGTTTTAGCTTAAACAGAGGAATCTTGAGAATAAAAACGGTTTTACAGCGTCGAAGCCCTATTAAAATAAGTAATTCCTCATTTTATAACTCACAAAAAATTATTAGTTAAGCATTGGAAAACCTTTACATCTATCGTCTCGGACTTGAACATTGTGGTTACGAAAAAAAATTAAGATTTCAACCTCTAAAATTAATGGTTATTATAATAAATTATCCGAACCGTTCATTTTACTTTAAAAATAAATGTTCACCTATCGATAAGATCGGTATTATTTTTTTGAGTTTTGAAGATTATTATCCGTATTAGAAATTGATTCTAAAACCCTCATAAAGATTGTGGTCGTCAAAAGTACAATCCGGACAAGAATTTGAGGAGAGAGTTTATTTTGGTTTCATAAAGCCTCGGCCATATAGAGATCGGGTAGGGGCGTGGTCGGAAGAGGGAGAAAGTCGGAATGAAAGAGGTAAAAGCATTTACTGTAATGAGAGAGAAACAGGGATAGAGAGAGAAAGTTTTGTGATTGTCCGCCCGCCTTCCCTCCCTTTCTTCATCATCCAACAACTTCTCTCTCTCCTCTTTCTCTCTCTCTCTCTC
>NW_006498122.1:2916856-2936908 GCF_000471905.2 Amborella trichopoda
AGAGAGAGAGAGAGAGGCTTCTTTACTTCTGGAAATGAAGACTGTATTCCTGAAAATTGCTTTTACTTTTGGTGCGACTATGCCGACAACTAAACAGAGGTGGATGGCTTCTTCTGGGAAATTCCTTCTTCATTTGTGAGGAACAAACCTGTTTCAGAGAACCCCAAATTGTTCTAACAATATAATAATTTACCCCATAAGAGAAAAACCCATAACTTTTGCAGGCTTAGAATTGCAAGCCATGTCTTGTATGCCAGTTCTGCGAATTGTTGTATTTCCCCCTTTCTCTTATGTAAATAACTACAGATTTCAGCTCTAATCAAGATAGAGCCAACTTTACAATAGCTCATTCTTGTGTATTTCCTTTTGAAGGGAGTTATTTTAAATGGAGTAAACTTAGATCGTTTTCGATCCAGCAAAAGGTTCAAGGTCCATGTCTGTTTCAAAGTTCTCATTTCTTGACAAAACCTATTTCAGGTTCATGGTAACTCGAAGCTTAGAATAGGCATGGGAGTGTAATAGAAACTATACTTGGGAACTGAATTGATAACTCATTATTGTTTAGTCCCTATTGAAGCCCAATTCAAATGGCGTCCTTTTTGTCGGTTTTGATTTGGCAGAATTGCGAGTCATGTTCTTATGCAAATGCTTTTGTTTTTTAATAGTTTGTTTAGATTTCCAAAAACTGAAAATATTGTTTTTGCCTTGGTTGATTGGCTGAATTTCCTTTTAAGATGTTTCTCAGGTAATTCTAGGATTTCAAGAACATTCTTTTCTCAGTATCTATCTGCAGAAATTTAGAACTCCATGAAAGAATTTTGAAGGGCTTTAGATTGCAAGCATTTTTCGAGATGTGTAAGCTGGGCCTTTTCATTTATTTATCTAACAGTCTGTATTTTATTGAATATTGAGGAACTGATGTAACTTAGATTATTGCATTCGATGTTAGTTGTCGAACAGGGTTCTGAAATGATCGAATTCACTTAAATGCTTTGGGTGCATAAAGGATGAATTCAGACTGTTCTTGAGAAAGTTATGAATATAATTTGTGCAGGCCCCAGTAATAAGTAATGGTGTAACTCAAGTTGTAGAATATGGGGGCCTTGTAGATTGGTCTGCTTGTATGCGTTTTATTGATGTTGATGTAATTGTACTTGATCTCACTAGACAGGTTGTTATCACATTGTTAGCGCATCATAATAATTTCCTCTGAAACGTGTGGCACTTGATTCTCCAGGATTCTGCGTCAAGACAGAGAAATCGAGACCAGTCCAAACCTAACCATCAAAACAATGACCACCATGGCAACCTCACTTCTCTTGCCCTCTCCTTCTTCCACCTTCTCCTCCCAACTCTCTGAAATAACCGCCATTGCCACTCCCCTATACCTTCCCTCCTCTTTGCCCTCCATTTCCCACCCATTCTCTCCCAAAGCGAAAACACTGATCTTCTCTTATTCTTCACCCACCATTCCCTTGTCCTCTTCTTCACCCTATGTTCTTCCCCAATTCTACACTAAACCCAAAACCCTAATCTTTGCCCATTCTTCACTCACCATTCCTCCTCAATTGCCCACAAAAATCAAATTTCTGACCTTTTCTTCTTCATCCTCCATTTCCCCCCATTTCTCGACAAAGCCCACTTCTCGAAGCCCAACTCTTGAGGCCTCGGCTCTTCGTAAATACATATGGGTTCGGCCCAATTCGCCCCTCCGACTCGCTTCCCTTGACCATTTCGTGAACATGGAGGAGGTCCTCTCCACGCTCGCCCAAACCCATGATGAGCAGTCCCTTCATGCCGCCATGGCCCCATACAAGGGCCATGTCTCCCTACGCTTCATGGTGTCCCTTCTTGCTCGCGAGCCCGACTGGCGGCGCTGTCTCGCCCTCCACGATTGGATGCTCGAGAGTGCTTCCTATCCCCCTTCTGTCTTCGCATACAACGTTGTCATCCGAAATGTGCTACGAGCCCAACAGTGGGATCTTGCTTGTGGCCTCATGCATGAGATGCGTTCTCGACGCACGAGTCCAGACAAGTACACTTACTCAACCTTGATAGCTGCATTGGCTCGCGACGGCCAATTTGAGCCTGCTCTGTATTGGCTCCAGCAAATGGAGAAAGATGGAGTCAAAGGCGATCTTGTACTGTATACCAACCTTATTCATCTTGCGAGACGTTTGGGTGACCACACAAAGGCTCTGGCATTGTTTGCAAGCCTCCAGGCGGCGAACATTGTGCCTGACCTCATCGCCTACAATGCCGCCCTCGACGCATTGGCACGTGCAGGGCTCTTTGCACGTGCCGTAGCCCTCATCGCATCGATGCTCGAGCGCGGGGTGGCCCCTGATGCCGTGTCGTACACTTCGATTCTATCTGCTCTTGTTCGCGCTGACCGTTTGGTTGAAGCCCTCTCTTTGTTCTCACAAATGGCAGGAGGCCATGGCAATGGGGTTAGCCCTAAGCCTGACCTTACTGCTTGTAACATCATGATACATGTCTATGGAAGATTGGGCATGGTGAAGGAGGCCGATCGCTTGTTTTGGGGCATGATCCCGGCCATTGGGCTTGCCCCATCTGTTGTAACTTACAACACCATGCTTGCCGTTTATGGAGAGGCTGAGCTTTTCGGTGAGGCTATCCACTTGTTCCGCCTCATGCAAAAGAAGGGGATTGAACAAAATGTAGTCACCTACAACACCATGATTGGTATCTATGGGAAGTCACTCGAGCATGAGAAGGCCTCAAATTTGGTGCAAGAGATGCAAGGGCGGGGGATTGAGCCCGACGCTCTCACCTACTCCACAATTATCTCCATATGGGAGAAGGCGGGGAAGCTTGATAGGGCAGCTCGGCTCTTTCAAAAGCTTAGGAGCTCGGGGGCTAAGATTGATCAGGTGCTCTACCAAACCATGATCGTGGCATATGAGAAAGCCGGGCTTGTTGGGCATGCCAAGAGGTTGCTTCATGAACTTAGGCGTCCGGGTGGTGATGTGCCCAGAGAGACGGCTGTTGCTATACTTGCAAAGGCAGGGCGGATAGAGGAGGCCACTTGGGTTTTTCGTCAAGCCTTTGATGCAGGGGAGGTGAAGGATATTAGTGTGTTTTGTTGCATGATTGAGATGTTTGCAAGGCACAACAAGCACAAGAATGTTGTTGAGGTATATGAGAATATGAGAGAGGCTGGGCACTTTCCTGATTCAGACACGATCGCCACCGTGCTGAATGCTTATGGGAAGTTGCGAGAGTTTGAGAAGGCAGAAGCTGTGTACCAAGAGATGCAAGAGGAGGGGTGCATATTCTCGACCCAAATCCATTTCCAAATGCTGAGCCTCTATGGTGCAAGGAGAGATTTGGATGCGGTGGAATCTCTGTTTTTGAGGCTGGATTCAGATCCTAATACTAATAAAAAGGAGTTGTCTTTGGTGGTGGCTGCAATTTATGAAAGAGCAAACCGGCTAGACAAGGCTTCCCAAATTATTGAGAGGATAAGTGATAAAAATGACTTCTGAAAGGCACCTAAATGGGATGTTCTTCAACATGTTCAGCCATGCATGCACCTCGAAAAGTTGCATTTAAATGAGTTGTTCCATGTCAAGTAAGCATGACTATCGTAGGTTTATGCTTAAAATGAACTGGTCACTTTCTTATATCTGGTATGTTTAGGTTGCTCTTCAGATTATTTATGTTTTTTATGCAAGGTACTGGGACTTGGCTCTGCCAAGGGATTTGCCCCTGGCCGAGGCGAGTTACGTGGTTGAGTTTGAGTAATGAGAGTCCAGCTCATTTTAAAAAAAATAAAAAAAAGAATAAAAGATACTATATATAAAATGATTTGCCTATGTTTACACAATGCCTGAAATGGCACGGGTTAGATCTTGTGGGTCTCTCCCAAGAGGTCTTGGGATTGAATCTCATCACAAATTGACATATTAGTAACATAAATAAAAAACAAAAAGAGGAAAAGATACTATATATAACATAATTTAGCTATTGCTTTAAGCAGTGCATGAAATGATGCGTTGGCTAACTTCGGGGGTCTCTCCCAAGAGAGGTCTTGGGATTACATATTAGTAAAATAATTAAGAAAGGGATATTATGGTGGTGTTTGAGGGGGTTTGAGCCCCAAGCATGAAGCCCATAAACCGTACATTGAGAATCTTAGATAAATTTGGTGCAATAGCAAACCATCATTTTTTATTTTTGGTAAGTATAATTGGAATTTATCATTAATTGACTATATTTTGTGGCTCTCGCATTATAATAAGTATAACTAAATGCCACCAAAATATTCAATATGTGGTCAACACCTGTTATAAAGAGAGTCACAAGAATCTCAAGCATGGCTTAATGCCATGAGAGAGGAAATCGATTGAGAAAAATAAAGTCTTGGAGCTATATGATTTAGCTAACATAGGAAACCTCTAGGTTGTAAATGGGTACTTAAAAATAAGCTAAAATCTGATGTTATCCAAAAAGACCCTTGGATGTTATTTGCATTAAAATGAATGTGATATTATTTATAATATAAAATTAGGGTGCACACCTTACTTGGCCTCGCCTATGGGGCGAGTCAGAGTAACATGCCTGAGTCTAGTTTAACTCGGGCGAGTCACTGAGCATTTTTTCCTTGGATATATTGTATTAGACTTATTTTTTTATTTATCTTGACTAAGTGATAAAACGACTTTTTTTTTTTTTGCATACAAACGAAGCCAAAAGATATTATACTCGTGCTTGAGTATAAAACCCCACGTAGAATTAATTTTAGGACCAAATTTTGGGGACGTAACCTCTTCAACCCATAGATTAACGTCAATAAAAAAAATTCTTATTTGCACCCTTTATGCACTTGGAAAAGATAATGTCTTGAGATTGAATAGAGACGATCCAATTTAGATGGTGAGATCTAAGTCTTAGAAAACTCAAATTTCAATATTTTTTCTTTTGAGAATAATTATCTAATGATTTTTAGGTGGATCCCAAAATTTCAGATTGAAAAAATCCTCCCAAGTAGGTCTTCTAACAGAGGGAGTAGAAGTAAATTATGCTTCTGAGGGAGCATGGTATACATGCTCATGAATGAGTTGTCCATTTCTAAACCTAGTAAATGCTAGCTCTCAGACCAACTTGTTGAATGTCATCTACTGAAAGTTTACTCTATAGCTTGAAAAGGAAGCTAATTGATGTTTTCTCGTAGCTGTCATTAACCATGCCTTTGCTTTGTACTGAACGCAATTTTAAGAACTGTATTTATGAAGAGCAGAACCTAACACCCAGTAGCTTGATGAAAATAGGTCTATCTGAGTTTGGGATATGTAAGTATCACTTGGCCAGTTATCTTTCCTGTGCAGCTAGCATTAACATACTTTCCCTATGGTGCTTGGTCATGGAAGGGCGTTACTTCTGTTTAGGAGCCCTGTCTCGTGTGTCACCCTGATATGGAGACATGTAGTCGATATTCTGAAGATAGTAAGGGAGACCTGAATTTCTTTCTGCAGTAATATGGGACACAAGGGCATGGCTTAATAATAAAAAAAAATAGAAAATGTAAGGGATTACATATAGTGATAACTGCAGTTTACAAACAGCAAACTGCATGGTACATCAACCATCCATTGTTAACAATAGGTAGTTGAAATGACTGTTGCTCTGCCAAAGAGGACATTTTTTTTCATGAGGGGTTTTAAGCATATGATAAAATCAATATCTCACATTGCATTCATGAGAGATATTATTTTGGATGGAATAAGACATTACAATGTCTATAATTTCAATCAATCCCTCAAAAGATCTTATTTTGGACAGAATTGATAAATGTAAAGTACATTAATCATGCTCATTACATCTATTTTAGATAGATTGCATGAATGAAACAGGCAAGAAGGCTTAGAATAGTCTTTGAGTAAAAGAATTGAAATATCCTTGCATACAATAAAAATATGCTTTGAAATGGAACATATACATGATATGTACAGTGACCCAAGGGGCTATTGAAAGGAACCATAATTGCGGCAATAGACAATATTGCCCTGACACTTATTGTTGGCTGGCCTGAAGGGCCTTGTTAGAGGCACTCAATGTCTGCCATGTTACCACTATTCGAAAATCCAAATTGAAGATTTTTATGTTCACCCATCCTGACTATCAATAGGAATTGATACGTCATTGTGGTATATAGAAGCGGGATGTCCATGACATGTGCGGCTACTTAATTGAATTGAATTAAGTACAAAAGTTCAATGAATTTGCATTTCATTCCATTTTTCCAAGGAGAAGATTTCTGCCACCCCGGTCTGAACATGCCAGGTTGGTTGACAAACCCAGGGGCAAAGCAGCAAGGGGGAAGGGGGAGAGACGAGCTTTTTTCCCGCTAAACCTTGAATTGATTGGCTGTTACTGAATTCCAAAATTCTTAGTCGAATGAGGGATCAAGAGTCGTTGTTTGGGAAGCTCTCCCTGCCCCACGGACAAGTATCCTGTTATGGGATCAGAAGTGAATCCGTGAAACCCGTGATTGCCTTCCTTTAGCTGCCCAGCAGAACACGCCTTTGGATCATCAGTTCAATTATGAATGATGAGGAAAGAAAGGCCGGGAAGGGCTGTCTTTATGGAGGGAAAAGTCTGTATGTCTCTGGGGGGTGGGGGCTATCTATTTAGAAAGGGATCGGTCTCTTTTTTTCTGGGTGGGTTGGCCATAGATGTTTATGGCTGGATAATGTAAGCACTTGTTAGGCCCATGTGGAGCCCTCTGTTTATGTGTGCATGCGCGTGCATGTATGTGCATGTGTGTGAGTATGCGTGTGGGGGCTTGCATGGGGTTAGGTGTTCGTGGGTGAGCATGTGTGTGGTCGTGCACATATTTTTTACGTGTGTGTACATGTTAATAATATGGAGCCAACAGTATTGAGTCATGCAAGAATGCATGGGAAACTAGAGACGACTAAAAAAATTATTGGAGCACGATTTTGGAGAATCCTGTTTTCATTTTATATAAGTTTTCATAAATAAAATTGTTACCATGTATGAACTCAGTATGTATGAAACCAGTATACAGAATATTGATTGGGTGGTACTTCAAGAAATGGGTGGTTGGAATGTTTTGAAAGGTATATTTCGTTTCCCACTAACAATTTCATTTAACGTTATTCTTGGATGTCAAATGCTTCTGTTGGTTAATTTTATCTATTCATGCTCTGTCTGGGTGTCTGCGCACTCGCTCATGTGTGTTTTTGTATGTGTTGTTAATAATATGGATCCAACTGTATTGAGTCATGCCAGAATGCATGGGGAAACTGAAGGAGCATGACTTTGGAGAATCCTGATTTCATTCTATAAAAGTTTTCATGAATAAAATTGTTACTATGTATGAGCCCAGTATATAGAATATCGACTAAGTGGACTTAAAGAAATGGGTGGTTGGAGTGTTTTGAAAGTTGTATTTCTTTTTCTACTAACAATTTCATTTAACCTTATTCTTGGAACATCAAATGCTTCTATTGGTTAATTGTATCTATTCATGCTCTCTGTGCGCGCGCATGTGTTTGTGTTTGTGTGTTGATGTTTGTTAATTATATGGAGCCAGTTGTATTAAGTCATGCCAGAATGCATGGGGAAACTGGTGATGACTAAATAATTATTGAAGCATGATTTTGGAGAATCCTGTTTTCATTTTATAAAAGTTTCCATGAATAAAATTGTTACTATCTATGAACTCTATATAGAGTATTGACTGAGTGCACTTCAAGAAAAGGGTGGTTGGAATGTTTTGAAAGTTATACTTGTTCTCCTGTTAATTTCATTTGACCTCATTCTTGGACTTCAAGTGCTTCTATCGTTTGACCTATTCATGCTATGCAACTGGTGATAAGATGTTTATAGGTGCACAGGACCTGCAATAATTGGCCATATCATCACCCTCACAAGTCACAACACAAATTGATGGTTGGTACAACTGGAATGTATTTGGGTAAGTTGGTTAATTTAATTCTTACTTAGTATTTACTATTAGTATGGTCTTCTGACTTGTAAATGTATACTTCCTGACAAAAGAAAAGAATTACTTGAAGATAAGTGGGGGTACTGTATGACACTTTTTCGTTATATGCTGACGATATTATTATGGAAAAAATTTATATAGAGCCGAGGCTCTAAACAATCAAATTAGAGCCTACTTCAAAAATTCACTAGAAGAGGTTGTCTTGATGCCCAAATATCCTCAAATTGATCATCTTGACATCAAGATGCATGGACATGAGAAAAAAAGGGATTTCAAGTTTTAGAAATAGTGCATCTTGTAGCCAATTTTTGGACCGTCAATTTTCAAGATTTTTAAGTTTTTATAGATTTACTTGATCTACTCTATTTTTGAAGCTTTAAATTTTATAATTAAATATGAAAATATATTTTAAAGCTATCACAAAGATTTCCAGTATTGAAACCAATTTGCTCGACACTATTTGAAGGTGCGATTTACTTTGATTGTTTAGAGCCTCGGCTCCATAGAACCGCAACCTATTATTATTGGCAAGTAAAAATATGATATATCTAGTGCATATGAAAATTCGGTTGGAATCCATCTATGAAGTTAATGACTTGGGTGGAGCAAATTATACATTTGGGATGAGAATAAACAAAATAAAAAATATATTTATCTCAATCACAATATATTGAGAAAATCTTGAAAGCTTGTAATAGGTTTGATATGAAACTCGTCAATAAAGTGGTGGGGTGCGCAAACTATCAATGGACGTGTCAGAGTGATGAACTATGTTAAAGGAGTAAGGAAAGTTTCATATGCTAGTGTAATTGGGAGTTGAGAGTTTGAATTATGTCATACATGCGCTGGATCTGACATGACATATGCAGTCAATATCATTATACATTCACAAGCAATCTAGGCATTAAATAACAGAATATTGTGATGAGAATTAGGAGGAATCTCTGAAGAACAATGAATTGGAGGCTTCAAAATAAGGATTTGAGATGGGGCTTAATTGGTTAAGGTGTTGACGTTTCCAATAATGCTACATTCCACGACAAGCTACTTTCCACGACAAATCCTACTGCTGAACTATCTAAAAAAAAAAAGACTTTCAAATTGGTAGATCCTCTGTGGTTCTTAAGGATATAGTTTAAGTAGATTGGACAGGAGATGTTGACAGTAGTTTCAGCTTATGGGTCTTCTTACCTGGTGGGCACTGATTTATTGTTGGAATGTGAAACTCAAGATTTTATTTATAAGTCAACTATGCAGTAGGAATATTTTTCTCTTAATGATGCTAGCATGGCAGATGAATGGATTATGGATTATGCATCCTCCTCACAAAATTCTTTTTCTTGGTCAAGCAGAAAGGAGTACAAAACATCATGGACAACATGTGGACAACATGTTAAGTAAAACATCATGGACAACATGTTAAGTAAAAACATCATAATGATAGAGATCTTGTAAGTCTAGGTCTCATATGTTTGGAAAATATTTCAACAGCCTTGGTTATTACTGATTCATTAACCAAAGTCATGCTATACCAGAAGTATGCACATAATTAAGATAAGACTTACCAATGCTTGCATAGAATCATGTTGATGTGCCTTATGTCTATTATGCATGCACTGATTATTGCAATACTGTTGATTGTAGGAATTATCCGCTAAATACCATGATTATAGTTGTGATGAAAGTTAAGACATATGATCAAACATATAGTAATGGTTGAAGTCTCACGAACTTTGGAAATTTGAAATCCAAGTCCATGGTTGTTGGGAGTGGGATTGGAACGGCTCCGGGATCGGGTGCAGGATCAATGGATTGAAGCTACCCTGAAGATCCCTATGTTTGGGATCGATGTCCGTACAACCTCAAATGTAGGGAAAAGGGTCCATGTGTGTTGGGGATCGAGTTCCTCTATTAGATGGGGTCGATTATTATAATATTTTGGGGAGAGGGATCCTCTGATTAGGAATGAAGTTCCCAAGCTCAAGTTTGTGATTTTCTTAACCTGGGCAGTGTTATGGGAAAATTGATCCAACATAGTATGGAGCCAGGAATCAATTTTATAGGAGCGAGCTCCATTTATTTGAAAAGCAAGATCCTTATCTCTAAGTTTAAATAGCGCTCCCTGGCTTTACTGGGTAGTTCCGAGCGTTATTAATGAATAATAATATGTAATCTTAAACTTCTGTTAAATAAATAGGGAGCTTTAAATTACTCCATAGTTCATTATATTAAATATAGTTATATAAATTCATTAAATAAGTTATGACCTTTATAGTTTTGACTTTGGATGCAGTTTCTATAAGGTGGAAACCTTATACTATACAAATAAGGTGTGCCTCAAAAATTTATCCAAAAAGGTTATTCCCATTCTAGAAACCTTATGATAGCTAAAAATCTATTTTCCCTAATTTTGAAATGTAAATCTCAAAAAATGATGTAGATCAAGCAGATCTATAAATACTCAAAAATCTTGAAAATGCACGGTCTAGTTCATGTGTTATAAGATGTACTACTTTTGGGACTCAAAATCTAGTTCCTCTTTCATATCCATATATCTTGAGGCTGAGATCATCTAGAAGATTTCTCACCATCAATATTTTCGCACCTTACAACTACAGTATAAGGTGACACCTTATATAAACTTTTTCCTTTTAAGTACAAAACTTACGCCTCACTACTGCCATGCCTTTCTTTGAATTGCTGTGTGTAAGAAAATGTAACCCAAAACTATGCTTTTTATTATTGCCTACTAAATAAGCAAAGAAAGACGGAGCATTCATTTTCGAGAATTGCAGGGAATTTGGATGCAATATACAGTGATCCTTGTGTTCCAATGTAATGGAATCTAGATCTAAAGATTCTTAGGATCGAGAACCATATCACTCAAGAATTAGATCCTATAGTAACCGGGAACACAAACACATAAAGGAAACTCGTTCCCTCGAAAAAGGGAACGAGATCCTGAATGCCAAAAAACCAAGATCCGTGAGAGATTGGTTCTGGGAGTGATGGAATCAAGATCCTATATGGGATGATCGCTTACCAAAGTAGGCAATCCTGGTAGCTATAAATCCAACAAACGAACGTATTTAGTTCAAAGTATATACCTATCAATGATCAAAATAGTTCAACAGGATAACAAGAGTTCACAAGTCGGGTTGCCTCCTTAAAGTTGAGTGATTAATGTATCTATCAGTTGTGTAGAAAAAGAAAAAGGAGGAAAGGGGGGGGGAGGAGGGGTTGGGGTAGTAATTTGACCCTACTTGATTGATTTCTATTTGAGGAATATGCCTTGTAAAAACTTCCTTACTGGGTGTTTGTATAGGTTTGTATTTCATAAGAAGTGCTCAATAGTTCAATTAGATCTATAAGATTGATTCCGGAATGATACCCAGTAAGTTCACCTCTCAAATGAATCATATTTATAGTGGCAGGTTACTTAAGGAGCTTGGCAATGATGTTGTTGCCTATGAGCCCTGTGGGAAAGTATTTTAGAGGCACTAGAATTCAAGGAAAGATTCTTGTGCAGGACTTGATTAATGAAACCTAAAAAGGACAATGATTATCCTCCTTGGAACAAATGTATCGCATATTTAAGGGTACTAGTGGCGTGATAAAACAATGCTTAACAGTGTACTCCTACCAAAGTCAGGTCCTCCTATTTATATTCTTAAGTTATACTAGGTTCAAACTTCAAAGGTGTATTCTTACATGAGGATACCGGTAATATATGTGACTTGTTCAAAGGTAATTTGAAAGTACTTTTTAATTGAGCTTATTAAAAAAACATACTTTTTAATTGATTTGTAGCAGTTATTTGTGAAGAACTGCAACTGCTGGTCTTTGTGATTCAAAGGTTTCTGGTCGGAATGTTGTTGTCAAAATTCCCGTGAATCTCTGTACAGCCACATGTAATTTGAAAGGCTACATTTGAAAGATGTGCCATTTTTATAAGTCATTATGAATTGAACAAGGTTCAAAGTGTAGAGTCAGAATGGCTCATAAATTGAACCTAATAAGAATGATCACTTGTAAGACAATTTTGAATGTGAATGGTCACACAGCCTCTGAATAGTAAGATGTACAAATTAGCCACTATAAGAAGGGAAATGACACTCGAAGCACTTAACAAATATCTGAAATTTTTAATATTTTGGGGTTGTCTTTGAAAATATTCTCATTCACCTGCTTCTTTCAAGAGGTACAGAGAGAAAGTAACCTCAAAGCTCTAAAGAATTCTTATTCTTTGTCTTTAAATCAAAAGAATTACTAGATCAAGTAGACAATAATTTGGTTGTTTACTTTGCAGTAATTTTTTAGTTATCTCAAGTTTTGTTGGTTATTTTAGAATTTGTACAGAAATTTCAGAGCACATATATGTCTCGCATTTTGTGTTTTTGACAGGAAAAATGGACTTGGAATCAGGCGTAGTTTGTTGTGTAAGAAAGATGACCAGAGAGCTTTTCTAAAGAATCCTAATTTGGAAAATTTTCAATTGCCATAATGCTATTCTTGACACCTGGGCATTCTTACTAGGAAGTGGGAAAAAAGAACAACGGCAGGGGGAGGGGAGAGGGGATGGGTGGGGAAGGGAAATGGTTTGTATCTTAGTGTAAGAGTGTAAGAGTAGAATTAGTTACAATAATTACTAGAACTATAAGTAGGGGATTACTATGAGGGAAGGACATCAGATTCATCTCATAGTAGTGTTATGGAGTCTCTAAAAGCGGAAATTGAAGGAGCTCCCCATCGTAGAGCAACATTGTTTTGTTCTTGTTATAAAATATAAGCGTTATAAGCCCAAGTATTCTCTTCTTTTGATTTTTTGTCAGTCATTGACGCCATATCAACTTGGCATCAGAGCCACTTACATGGCCTCTGCTTCTTTCTCTGCAAATTTTTGCTATGAAAGGAAGTGATATCTTGTTGCTGATGGTACTCGACTCCAAGAAGTGAAGACTGAAGTAAATGGAAAAACAAAAGTAGATCATTAAAGATAATGCAATGGAACAATGACAGACCATTGAAAATATATCGGCCTTGATAGCAGCAATGGATCAAAAGCATATCAATTAAGGTTTTGACTGCTAAATTATTTCATGAGCAGTCATGCCAAACCTATGGGCTTTATGTCCATTGAAATAGTAGCAACATACCTTTTCCTTCCCGTTCATCAATGATCAAATTTCTGTAACAGTTTATCTTCTTCATCTGAACACCTAGGATCAAAAAGTCAGTCTAGCATCTTTTCATTTGGAGGGCAATAATGTGTGATGGTATCAATGGTTTGAGAAAACAATGGGTAGGCACGGTGCATCCCTTATGGCCCTAGCCAATTTGAAGATTTCAATGGTGCATTCACCAAGCTCTAGAAAACAATCACCATGCATGAACATCAAGAACAGTTTTGAGGAGCTAGTGAACCAAGCGATTGCAGATCTTTTTCGACTAGTTGATCGTATCAGTGGTCCAAAGGATGAAACCTGTTATGATGTATGGTTGTTCAGACTTACAACTCTTTGAGAGCAATTGGATTGGCTAGTCTACATGAAGACAAATTGTGAGCCCAGCAAGAAGGGTACAAGGGCCCAATCCTTAATAGAACCATGACAATTAAATGGGCGTATCTTTGGGTCTAAAGGTTAACTGCCACCTAGATGGAGCGAAGAGACAATGGTTTATGTAACAATTATGATGAGCAATATGGGCCCAGATGCCATTGTAGTAACCAATGATTATTTCTTTACGGCTGAGTTTGATCCGGTTCTACTCAAACCTCCATGATATGGCTATGCTATGTCCTGTACATTGCCCAATTTTTAAATTCTTGAGGACAAGGTTGATTTCAAAGGTGGTGAATGATGCATGGGGAGTTTAACTTTTTGTCTGTTACATCAGTATGGGGGTGGATTTGGTTACTATTTTTATTTTTGAGTGATGATTTTGGAAGAGGGGAGAGAGTGAGTGTGATGCAGGGGATATTGAATGAACAATATAATCATGAAGAAACAAGCTAACACCCAAACTAGGGTTGCAAAAGCCTAAATTTTTTTCTCTTTCAATTTTTAAAAGTCACGTGGAATTCATTATTTTAAGGCCCCAAACATCTGTTACATATATTATAATTCAATGATCAAATGTATTATATGTCCATACAATGATTAAGATGACTTATATATCAATTTAAATTTTAATTTTGTAATAATAATTTTACCCTTGTAAATAGTACCTATGAATGGTACTTGTGAATAGTATCAATAAAATAAACAAAAAAATATAAAAATCTTTAAGTCTCTAAATAAATTAAAACTCTATAAATAAATCCTAAAGCTAACCTATAATTTGTATCCTTTGAAATTAAATAAAAATGAAAAATATATACAATTTTGCCTTCCATCAGAGCGTGTGAGCGTGGGAGGTGGGGTTGATCATGCGTTTAGTTACCTTAGTGTAGGAGTGGGTCATAATAGATGCTAGGATTATCAATAGGAAATAAATATGAGGGAAGGACAACTGGTTTCAATCTCGTAGCAGAATTCTCAAGGAGGAATATTGTCCTAGTCTTCTTCTTTGTTTTTCATCCTTTTAAATCTTATTTTAAAAGGGAAAGCTTTTATACTTCCCTCACTACATAGAAAATTTATACTTCTCACTTAATGTTTGATGTATATCTTACGCTTTAAAATGTTTTATTTTTAGTTCCTTTTCTACAAATTGTATAAATATAAAATTTGGTATGTGCCATATCTCAATGGGGTGCACCTAAATACAAAATAAAAAAGAATTTTTTGATGAACTATAATGATCAAAATACCTCTTGAAAATGGACGGTTTAGATAATGTGTTGCAAGATGTACTATTTTTGAGATTTGAAATCTTTTTTTTCCATATCCATACATCTCGATGTCAAGATGATCAATTAGAGGGTTTTCCAATATTAAAACAACATTATTCAAGTGTGCCTTAACTCTCTACAGTTTAATATTGCCGCTTTATATAAAAAATTTCTTTTAGAACATATACATATTCTTCTTATATAAAAATTTTCTTTTAGAACATATACATATTCCTAACGAGGATGTTAGAGAGATAGACCAAGAGAGATTACACGTTTGTTTCAAGTGAAAATATTTCTTGATAAATATTTTTATATGAAAAAATCATGCTTAGAATATTTTTCACACCAATTGCTGCAGTGAATTTCTTTACGCCAATTGACAGCTTATTGTTGTAAAAATATTCTGCATCTTTTCACACCAATTGACAGCTAATTGTTGTAAAAATATTCTTATATCTAGCTAAATAAGAGAATTTTTTCACGGGCAAATATTTCTCAAAAAAATTACCATTTTAAAACTCCTAAAAGCCCTGATAAAAGTAGAATCACCGTCCACTCTGCTACGTCATCGTTGTTTTTTATTAGCTCCCTCACTTTTGTTTGGTCCCTCCGACTCTTCTCCTAGAGTTGTGGTCTTCTGCATCTCTTGTCCGTCCTCCTCCGGGAAAGAAAGAAAGAGTGTATGTATGAGAAGGAGAACGCGGTGGCAGTTACCTTTGATGTTTGTAGTCCCATTCTCACCAGGTCTGGAGTTAGATGTTTGTCGTCTCATTTAGGGGTGACAGCTGGCTGGGCCGGGCTGAGTTGGGCCAACAAGATCAACTCGGACCTGGGATGGTAGGGCTGAGAATTTACCTCGTTTGGATATGTAACTTGAATTTTAGACCCTATTTGAATATGGGTATGGATCCAAGATCAAGATCCAAAATTTAGATCTGAATCGTAATTTGGATAGGATTTAAGTACATGTGGATCTGATCTAGATCCGATCTAGTTATTTATATATAAAATAATGAGTAATGATCCTTTGAGACATTTCTACACCCATGTGCGTAGGACCTCAAATGATCATCATTAAATTTGACACAGATCTCTATAAAAGTTGTCACATGTATGTGAGATTTGACTTTTTTAGATATCTGTGTCAAATTTAAGGCAAGCTTTCTATGCTTCTTTACAGTATAGAAGTTTTATCCTCCCCTTTATCCAACCGTCCATTCTGAATGAAGAGTTAAGATTGCCCCAATCACAATGTCATGTTTCTATACTATTTTATTTTTAATGTTTTGTCTATAAACTATTTTGACACCAAATTTTGGACATCCATTCTTCTATTAAACTCGCACTAGCGAAAAATATAAAAAAAAAATTTTCAATCAAATAAAATGATCAAAATAACACTGAAAGATTCAAGGGGTATTTTGATCATTATTTTTTATCGAAAATTATTTTTAATATTTTTTATAAGTGCACCCCAATGAGAAGATGGCACGTACCAAATTTCATATTCATATAATTTGTATAAAAAAACCAAAAATAAAATACTTTGAAATGTCGCATCTAAGATCAAACGGTGAATGATTCTCTTGATCAAAATTGGACGGCTGGATGGTAGGGGGAGGATAGAACTTCTATGCTGTAGGAAAAGTATAGAAACCTTTCTCCAAATTTAATGGTGATCCTTTGGGGTCTTACACACATGGGTGTGGGAGGGTCTCATAGGATCATGACTCTAAAATAATATATAAAATAATTTTACTGGATCTGGATTTGGATCCAGAGCTGAATATTTTGGTGCCGATCATATCCGAATCCGGATCCTAGTGGATCTCAATCCCATTCTTAGTGCTATGGGTTGGTCCAAGTCATTTGCACCCTGATCCGACATGGGTCCTGGTCGAGTCTAAGTCATTTGGACCTGGGCCCAAACTCGACCCAGAACTAGGTCTTGAAATTAAAAAGTTAATAATGATTTTTGTGTAGCATATATATTTTATATTGGGTCTTGTCAAATCAACCCTGACCCAACCCGATGGGGTCCAAGCCAGACTCGGAGCCGACCCAACTTGATCCAGTCTAAATTTGGACCTAGACCCGGACCAGGTCGACCGCACAAGTCAATCAAACACGATTGCCACCCCTTTCCGAAGTTAACATTAAAAAATAAAATAAAATAAATAAAATAAAAAACGAAAAAGGGCATGAATAGACGACTTTGGGCAAGTCATGAATAGACGACTATCGACTGTTCATAAATGACTTTCGACATTTCAGAAGGAAAATAGGTAAACTAATTTCAAGTTTTTCCTTTTCTTTATCTCTCTAGCCCTCAAACTGGTTAATTCAACTAAACTTATCTATTAATGGCCACTGCTTGGGTGGTCTAGCTTGATAACGGGGCTGATGGTCAACTTCCCAAAAGATCATAGTCGGGGGATTGTTTGATCTGAAAATTTTCAGATCTCTGCTCATCCTAAGATCAATTGGATTCGATTTGGAGCAAGATAAATGCCCCCAATCAAATCTCCTTAAAGATTGATTGTAAACCATGTTTGGGATGAATTTTAGTGTTTTCGTAGCCCAAAAGGAGAGTTTCCTATCCAGAAATGATCAATATAAAATGGTCAAATCACCTCAGAAAATCAATGGGGTAGTAAAATCAACCAATTTACCTAACTTACCAGGGTAGTTACACCTCAATTTCTTTTTACTTAGGTACCTCCTGATTTATTTCGTTGGAAAAAGTTCACATTGCACTTCCCTAGTTTTTGGAACCTTAATATGAGGGTACTTATGTAATTTTTACACCGAAGTCAATCATGCCAAATGACCTTCAAGGGTGGCGAGGGGTTGGTCAAAGACCGACCGAAGCGCCATCTGGGACCCTAGACAGCCCAAGCTCGGCCCGGTGTTGACCGACCAAATGGGCCTTGGCGGGCCGAGTCAGACCAGTAGATATTAATTGCTCTATGTTTTCTAAGTTCATAACAAGGGAAAAATAAGATGGCAAGGCTGGTCTGTTTAGGACGAGCCATGATCCCATGCTGGCCCAGCCCAGACATTGGACCTAGATTTCAACAAGCCCAGGACTGGCCCTCAGGCCAAATTCAGTGGCCAAGGCCTCGGTTTACCCGTTGTGACCCCTAATGGCCTAAATCTTTTTATCTCTTTTTTTTTATTATTGAAAAAAGTTTAAGGGTGAGGTTTTAAACAATCAAATTAAGGAATACATCAAAAATTCATTAGAAGAAGTTGTTTCGACTCTTAAAAATCCTCAAATCGATCATTTCGAGCTCAAGATATATGAATATAAGAAAAAATGGATTTCAAATCTTGGAAATAGTGCATTTTGTAATGCACTTTTTGGACCATCAAATTTCAAGATTTTCAAGTGTTTATAGATCTATTTGATTACAAGAATTATGAAGCTTTAAATTTTATAATTATAAATAAAAATTAATTTTAAGGACGCTACCAAGATTTTTAGTAATAAAACAATATTTTTCGACATTATTTGAAGATGTGCATTAGATTGTTTAGGACGTCATCCTTGTACAAACACTTGAAAATCAGCACCTCATTGTTCTCCCCATATAAAGCCATCACAACAGCATTATAGAAGTGAATCCTTCTATGATTTATGTTGTGATCACTTTATGAGCATGAGGCCTTGAAGAATTGTTTTCATTTCCGCCTCCTTTCTGCGTCATTATTCATGTCCCAAACCAACAATAGTTTCTTTAATAAAAATATATTGTTCCAACAAGGGCATTACCAATAACCGCTTGTTTCGAGCACAAAAAAATGATATATGTTTTTTTCTGTGAAAAACATTTGTTTGGTTTGGAGTCCTGAACAAGCAAGAGAAATAGGTAAGTTGGCTTGAGTGACTTATATGCGCAAATTTACCTAAATATCTCATTTTATAGGGTTCCTGTCACACCCTAAGAATTTACGATACAGATATTCCTAAGATGTGACAGTCAAAACATAAATACATCTCTTGATAAGACAAATTTACAGTGGCGAATTCTTACAAAGTAACAAATGAAAGCTTAGGCACAAATACAGTATCTTCTAAAGTTGATCCCGAGCACTCAAAATGAAACTGCAGTTATCCTGAAAAATCTTTACCATAGTTTGATGAGTTTGGCTACTCAGTAAGTGATCATCATAATCCTAAAAATAATCATCAATGAAAGGTATAAACAAACTTTCAAAATGGAGGTCAATTAAAAACAATGCAAGCACAAGCATTTATAGATAGCATTTTCACTTTCAGAAATGCACAATTAAACATAATCCAAATGATTGAAATGCATATAACATTTTAACATCAATGCATAATTCAAACGATTTCACAAAATTACTCTACTGGCGTCCCAAGTAGGTCGCCTATATACCCCATCAGCATCATGATGGATCCACTTAATCCCTATCGGCGTCCCAGATAGGTCCACTTAATCCCTGCAGGTCCACTTATACTTCACCGACGTGCCGAATTAGTCCACTTAATCCCTACCGGCGTCCCGGATAGGTCCACTTATACCTCACCGGCGAACCGGATGAGTCCACTTGCATACTTAAATTATTTCTAAATCTCTTTAAACATTCGAAAGCAGCAATATCATGTACTCAACATATCACTGAAATCATTAATATGAATTTAATTTAAACCATTAATAACAGTCACTTTCAATAACATTTCAAAAATAACCAATCAAATATTTTGGTCTCAAATTTAAAAAGGTAGCAGTTCGCAAAGACATTCTAGTATAATTGCCAATTTAATATGTATAGAAAAACTCTTATAGAATTTTAAGAATACGGAATTATCACAATTTATGAGATGTCAATTCGCAATTAAACATTTCACAACAATGCTATAATCAACTGCAAAAATATTAATTGTCAAATAATAAGGCAGTCATTTGCACATGAAATTTACAATGTCTAAATATTCAAAAACAACAGAAATATCACATTTAATTCTAATAATTTTACAGTATCTAAAATTTTCTAACAATAGACAAAAAAAATAAATAAATTTATTTCTAATAATTTACAGCATTCAAATTTTCCAATATAGATAAAATATCACAATTTTTATTAAAAAGGTTATTTTTCAAAATAATGAGGTCGTGTGCGCATAAAATTTATCGCGCCTAAAATTCATGATAATAAGCAGAAATAATTATTTCATTTTATTTTAAAAAAA
>NW_006498122.1:2939956-2954406 GCF_000471905.2 Amborella trichopoda
TCATATATATATATATATATATATATATATATCGGTCTCGGAGATCCACCTTCTTCGTTCTCCTTCGTCCCCCTGCACCTAAAAACCTTCAAATTTTCCGGCCAAAAACCCCAAATTCCGGCCAAAATAATGAGGGAAGAATTGGCCAAGGCCACCCCCATCAAAAGCCTGAGTCGGGAAGCAAGCCGGCCCTTGAGCTCGTTCAGGCTCAGGACCCCGAAGCTCAACACAATGAGGCTCATACGGATCTTTGATATTTTCGATAATAACGGAGATGGTGAGATCACTGTGGATGAATTGGCTCAAGCACTTGATCGCCTGGGTTTGCCAGCTCAATTCTCTGACCTTGAATCCGCGGTTGAAGGATTCAAAAAACCTGAGATGTCCGGCTTAGACTTTGATGACTTTTGTGCTCTACACAAGTCACTCGGGGATGAGCTTCTCGGCCATGAGGATGAAAATTACGCGGGAGATGGGGAAGATTTTGGTGAAAATGGAGGAAAACCGAGCGACAGTGCCGATTTGGAAGAGGCCTTTAAGGTGTTCGATGAGGATGGGGATGGATTCATATCTGCAAAAGAATTGCAAATTGTTCTCAAGAAACTCGGGCTTCCAGAGGGCGGCGAGATCGACAAGGTGCGCCAAATGATCTGCAATGTCGATCAAAACCACGATGGACAAGTCGATTTTCACGAGTTCAAGCACATGATGCGTCACATAACCGTTCCGACTGCATGATTCCCCCCGGTTATTTTTATCTTGATTATCTTTTTTATTTTTGTGTTTTGTTACATGAGATACTTATATGCTATGCAAAGAAAAAAGAAAAATGAAAGAAAAAATTGTTTTGTAATTTGTTGTTCTTGAGGTGGTGAGCCTCCGGAGCTTGTTATGGTGGTGAGGCCGCTTTCGACCCTTAGATCAGCGATCAAGGGGATCCCATCCAACCAATATGCAAAAACCGTTAATCAACGGCTCTGCATGTTGGTCGATGGAGATCTTCTTGATCACCAATCCAAGGGTGGGCAAGGGACCTTAGCATCAGTATATTTTGTATATTTTGTGCACGAGGTTTGTATTATGATTGGATTGGAACATGGGGCATTTTACTAGCATTGTATAGTTCCTAGCTTCTGTTTCTAATAGGCTTGCAAATGGGCGTGGTCGACCCAGCCGGCCAGGTCGGCCAGGTCAAGACGACTCAGCTGGGTCCGGATAAGGCCCAGATCAAGGCCTAGAAATATATATTATATGATTTTGTATATTATTTAGTTTTGGTTGTGGTTTGTGTAAGGCTGAGTCCTTAAACAATTAAAGCCTTTCAATAGTGTCGAAATATATTGTTTCAATGCAGAAAATATTTGTGATGGCCTAAAAAATTGTTTTCATCTCTAATTATAAAATTTAAAGCTTCAAAAATAGCATAGATCGAATATATCTATGAACACTTGAAAATCTTGAAATTTGATGGACCAGAAAATGTATTATAAGATGAACATTTTTCAATGCTTGAAATCAAGTTTTTTCATGTCCATACATAATGAAATCGAGATGATTAATTTGAGGATTTTTTAGCATCGAAAGAACCTCTTTTAATGAATTTTTGAGGTGCGCCTTCAATTGTTTAGGGCCTCACACTAAAATAGACTTTTTCTTTTAGTTTTTTTTTATATAAGAAACTCCCTTGTATTCCCCCTTGCTTTCCAAGATGTGGAAGCCCAACGGTTGGGATTAAAATATCTGATACCCGTATCCCGTGATGGTCTTGTATTTTTTTTTTTTTCTATAAATTAGATTCGTATGAAATTTTAGGTTTAGCTGAGGGAAATTTACATCTGTACCATTGTTTTTTACCTTTATTACAGTATGATCCCAAAATATACAGTATTTATACGGAGGTCCTTGCTCCCCATTTTTTTTTTTTTTTTTCAAATTTGCCTCCAGTCCAAGGTTTTAAACATCGGATTGTAAATCAAATTTATTTTTAAATTTTGTTTATATTTATAGATCGGTTTAATGTTAAAACTATCGAACTGCGACCACCCTACACTTTTTAGTCAATTCAATGTTCGAAACATCGAGCTGCCTTAAATCTTCATAAAATAAGGTCTAACATCGGACCACATTATTTTTTTTAATTGGTGCATGGTTTGGGATCGATGTTACCAAGTACTAATACAATGTACAAGCTTAATTGGTCTTAATACATGTTAAGGGAACCACGTTAATGGACATCAACGAGATACATACCATGATACGCAGTCTCATGTTTCTAATACGGGACCGACATTTATAGCGCACTTTTTGGAGGTTTAAGGTGGTCGGATGTTTTGGACAACGGACCGATTAGAGAGTGTAGTGTAGGCCAGTCTGATTTTTTGAACATCGAACTGCCCTAAAAAATTGGCATTCGATGTTTTTGACACTCAACTGACTTATAAATATCATATAATCAAATAACAATAATATGTGGTCCAATATTATATATAACAAACTTGGGGCAAACTTAAAAAAAAAAAAAAAATTAGGAGGACAAGGACCTCCGTATAAATATCACATATTTTTTTTACTGTCATCTAACAACGGTCGTCAAATAAAACAGTACGAGCATAATTTTCCCTTACCCTAATTTCAAAATGGCGCATCCAAATAAAATATTTAAAAAATATTTTGAATCCTAAAAACTGATTAACTGCCCATGGAAAAAAGGCAAGGTAAATTTGGTCATTTTTCACTTGTAAAAATATTTATTTAATATTTTGTTTGGATAGAACTAGATAAAATCAATTATATGTCCAATTTTAGTGTCGATCTAATTTTAAAAATAAAAAAATAAATAAAAGTCTAAAATACAGTGCATCCGATTGATCCAGATTCAATTTAAACCGTTAAGCATTTATTGTAGAAAAAAAACTAATAGGCATATCCCTTTACGTATTATCTAGGGCGAGTTAATACGTCTAGACTGGACTAGGACCTAAGCCCCCTAATCGGGGTCCAAAGTTAGGATCCAGACTTGGACCTAGACTGGTTGAGGGAAAGAAACAAATGAACATTGATTTTGAACCAATGAGATTCAATCATCATAACAACTCATGGACGAGATTCATGGGTCTTTGCATGTACGCCTTGGGATATCTAGAAAAATAAAATAAAAAATGAGATGAGAAGAAAAAGGTTGACATTTAGTGTGTAGAGATGGTCAAGGGAAGTGAATATGTCTTGCAATACATGCATTTTTTGTGGGGATTATATATTATGAGACCATTTATTTTTAGTATAAGGAGGTCGCAATCATTTTTAGCCATTGAATGTGAAATCCAATAGATGAAAGTGTGTCACAACATTTGAGAAATTTGGCTTTAGGCTTGCGCCCACAATGATGCATCCTTAACCACCACCCCATTTTAAATCAAGTTGTCAACAATAATTGTGACCTCCTTATATCAAAAGTAAATGGTCTCACTTTATATATTTCTTTTTTTACCTAGAGAAAGAATAATACTAACTTTTCAAATTGTGATTATTAGATTCAAGACAAGCAAACTTGATGGAATGTTGGATAAGTAATGCAAGGCAATGAAGTTTGCGCTAAATTGTTTAATAATCATGTTTATAGAACTTTAAATAGTTAGGATAAAGTTCAAGCCTTAAATAATTAGGATAAAGCTCGAGTGATGATGATGAGGTTCCGAATGTTGGTATTTTCAAATGAGTACATTTCTAGGCTTCATCGGGTGGACATTCCGGTCTGAGCAAGGGAGGTCAAGGGTTCAAAACCTTAATATCTCGTTAACCAAACTAGGCTGGTTCAACTTTTTCTTTCAAATACAAGAGGGATAAGGGTGGTAAGCATCTAGCCCAATCCACCTATCCAAGATTTGAGTCTGGATCGTAAACCGTACAAGTCAATGCGGGTTTTGGATCTTTCTTGGACCATAGTTAGGTCATGGTCGGAGTCGACCTGTCGTATCTCTTTATATCGTTGAGTATGGCAATGGGGTCGGGTCCAGATTAGTTCGACCTGGACCTGACCGTTTACAGCCCTGGTTACCAGGGAGTGTTCCATTGCATGAGCAATGCGAAGTCCTCATGTTTCCCAAGTATCTAAAGTAATGGAAATAGAAAAGGATGAAAAATTACTCCATTTAGGAATGCATCGATTAGAAACCAACATAGTGAAATGAAATTTGGAATGAAATGGAGCGTATGAGGACTCAATATCAAATAAATACAGGTTTTATCTTTCTTATCTAAAGAATCACTTTTCCAATTATGTTTGAATCTGCTATAAAACCTGGCGATTCCCGATTCGGATCACCAACCTGGATGGGGAACTGGCTAGGACTGAACTCGTTCAGGGATGGTATCGATCTTGGACTGGTTCCCACCCTAAAACCCACCATTTCAATTTTTTTTTCTATTTTTCTAATGTAATCTTATCCGATGTTTTGTTTTATTACCCTAAATTTCTACCTTATGAAACCCTATTTCAATTTTTATTTTTAATATGTTATATATTATCGATTCAGACCAATTCAAATTGCTAATCCAACGATTCGACTAGGATTTGTAGTGTGATTGATCCAACCTACCGATCTGAGTTTTAAAACATTGGTTGGAATTGAATTCACCAACCAAAATATTCATTTATGCAGTGTGGGCATTTGAGAAACAGAGCCTCAAGTGGCCATTAGTGAGTTTTTTAATAGAACTGTATTGATTTTTGTTTTCTTTGTTTGTTTCTCAAGTTGTGACTCCTTTTATGGAGGTGGAGCCATCTTTCTTGACATTTATCCTCTTTCCTTTTCAGTTTAACAACTTGCTGCACTATTCTCTTTGATGAAAAAAGAAAGTCTAAGATATACTTATTAAACAAGTGGCCAGGACCACTTAGATGACCCAAGTGGGTTGCTAAGACTTCTTTTTTTGGGAAATTGCTAAGGGATTGTATTGTATAAAATTATTTACCTTTGATATAGTGGAGTCACAATTATTTATAGTCACCAACTATAAAATTTGACAATCTTGAATGTTCCTATAGGTTCACTTTTTTTATTACTTTTTTAATTTGAAAAATGGTTTGATACAGCTTCAACCTTATCAAAATAAATAAAGCCTTACCTCATAAACCATAAAAAATTGCAATTCAAGTGTTGAAAAACCTTTAAATCGATCATCTCAGCTTGAACATTATGGATGTGAAAAAAAAAGGATTTCAAAAGCTAAAAATAGTGTAATATTGCAACAAGTCATTTTGACCATCCATTTTGCCCTAAAAATAAGTGTTCACATATCCACAAGATTTGTACTATTTTTTTAGTTTCAAAATGTATTGTCGATGTTGAAAGTTAATTTTAGATCCATCATAAGATTTTCGATCCCAAAAGTGTTTTTTGGATGAGGATTTGAAGTGAGGCTTTATTTTGTTTCATAAAATCCAGGCCCTATAAAAACTTCATCTAAGCACAGTCAATGCACAACCCCAACTACCAAGATTTACATACAACTGCCAATGTTGATTATGACTTCATTAATGCAATGCAAATGGTTTTATTGTATACTTTTCCAATTAGAAAATTGACTACTCAACTAAGAATTAAGCTTGTGTTTGAGTAGTTAACTGTTGATGTCGAACAATGCTGCATCTTAAGTTTGAGTTCTATTGTTTAGCCCAAAAAAAAAAAAAGAATAGCCAACTTACGTTGGAAAACCAAGAGTCCAAAATTTTCAAATCTGTATATTGATATCTAAATTTCTTTTATTAGTGTTTTGGGATAGGGGACTTTGATATCTATACATGCTTAAGAACATTATAAAAAGGATGAGTCTTTAGTAATTCAACCAACTCATTTGTCTTGGTCTACCAAGGATTTAGGACATGAAACAAATTACCATATTCATTTTTGTGTTAGGAACTTGATCCAAAAAACAATGCCTATATAAAAAAATTTTAATATTTAAATAATAAATTAAGGAAAAAATATACAAAGAGACCATTTACTTATAATAAAATAAAGTCATAATCACTCTAACTTGTCCGAATTCAAATCAGGTGGTCATGGGTGAATCATGACTAGGCTCAAAGTTCAAGGGAAAAAATTCAAACTTTGTGGAACACGTCAAACCATCAAAAATTTGACATTTAATAGATAAAAACTCAAACTTTGTGTCACACGTCAAACCATTTAATTTGACATTTAATGGCTAGTAGCAATGGCGACTACCTTGTAACAAATAAATGGCCTCATAGTATACAATCCCTAGATTAACAAAGCACACAAAACATGTAATTTTTTAACCCTTTAAAGTGCTCAATATTTTTAGATATTTAGATATAATTATCCTATAGTATAGTAATTTTTTGTTTAGGGGTATTTTAAGTAATTAGTCAATGGCAAATTAGAAATTCATAATGGAAACAAAAACATTTATTAACAATAGTGAACAATGATATTAGCGATATGGTGTGTGACATCACCCACAAGATGCATTAATTGTTTTTAACTGCTGATAAAATACCACTATTTTTTTTATAAAATAACCATTTTACCCTTTTAAATGACCAAAAATGCTACTACTTAAAAAAAATTTGTATTACAACTCAAAGGTCTTTTAGTGTTCAAAAATATTGAGCACTTTAAAGATCTACACCAAAGTGTTGTAGCCTAACAAAATCCACGAATAAAATACTTTGACAATACAAGACCACTTACTCGGTGTAAAAGGGTCACAATTGTCCATCGCCATGGCATGTAAGCACACTCAAAACCTTGTCAAACTAGATATTGAACAACGTTAATGAAGTTTTCCTTGGACTTTTCATGGAGAAGTACAACACTCTAGTTCAATGTTTATAAATCCAAATAGGTGGGGAGGATTGTTCATAGATTCGTGTTGGATTATTGGATTGGTGATTTGGAGGTTTGGATTGGTTTGAATCGATAGTCTATAAATCTATTAAAAAAACAAATGAAATATGAAAATAAATTTTAAACTAAAGATTTATGGGGTTGAGATTTTGATAGGACTTAAGAAAACATCAGATGAGCTTAAATATCTGATTTTAAAAGGGGACCGAACTATGACCAATATTATCCCTGAACGGGATTGGTCTCAACCGATTTCCATTTAGATCGAGAATCCAGATCGTTGAGTTTTAAAATACTGCTCCAACTTCTTAATTTCACATACGATCCTAATTTCAAGTGCGATCTTGTAAGAAAGTTAAATGATTTTATTTTGTACAATTCCTTCACAAAAGTATATCGACAAAGTCTCATGTAAGGTGGGTAATTTATGACATTGTGCAAAGGGTGAGGTTTGTATATGGGGTCCTCTTGTTGAAGGAAAGGGCATATCTAAATGTTGTCTGGAGATGCTATAAACTTTATGATGGTTTGAAAATATTTTTTCTGTTCTCAATTATATAATTTTAAATTAAAAAATAGTACATATTGAGCAGATCTATAAATACTTGAAAATATTAGAAATATAATGTCACGATAATTTGTCCTAAGGTATATTATTTTGAAGACTTAGATATTTTTTGTTCTTGGCATTCATATATATTGAGGTTAAGATGATCAAATTATAAAGGTTTTCTTAGGTGCACGTTACTTCAATGATATGGATGGATGGATAGTTGCACAAGCATCCTTTTCACAAGGCCATATATTTAATGGCCAAAACTTAATTTTAGTATTTTAGTATTTTATTTTTTATTTAAATAAGATGTTTTTCTAAAATTGTGGATGTAGGTTCATTTTTAAAAATATAATTAAATAATAATTATCTAAAATAGCCCTAAATCTATTTTGATAAATTTTTGTATTTTAAATTTTTATTATTATTTTCACACAATTCTAATTATAAATATGAAATTAAAACCCAATTTTTACATTAATACTATTTTTAATTTAAAAACTGAAAATAAAAAACAAAATTCGTTTTTGACCCTTGGCCAACTAAAAAAATGGTTGTGAAGTTGGCTACTTCCGTAATTTCCATTAGTTTCTAGGGACTCTTCCGTCATTTCTTGTTGGCCCCTCGACTTGCATGAAACCCTAGGGGAGCAACGCCAAAGAAACCGTACAAATATACTATACACCGTATGTGTATACGATGTAATATATTTCAATACGCAATAAAATAGTAGCCGTTAGAACTTTTGCCTTATAAGGCTCCGTATTTCTACGTTTTAACTCTCAATTCTCTCTCTCTAAAATCGTATGGACGAATTTTCTCTCTCTAAAATCCTATGTTTTACTGAGAAAGCGGTGTTTTTGCGAGGTTCGTCTTTTTTTGTTCTAGTTTTAGGGTTTTAGGGTTTCTTCCGCTAAGAGGCAAAGATAATTCATATTTGTGCCATTTATTTGTATGCAATCTTTCGATTTGAGTTTTTGACAGAGTTCTTTAGTGATTTCTTTCCATATAATGGGTGTTTGTTTGAGATATGTATTTTTATTTTTTGTTTGATTAGGAGAGGAAGAAATCGTCTGGATTAAGGAGGAGAGGAATCGTCTTTTGAAGGTGGGTTTTGGTTTTTTTATTTTGTTTTTTGGATCGATTTTTTTGGTATGTTTTAGGGTTTGATTTTGAAAATTTTGGGTACCTGTATTTCATATAGTTATGTGATTAGGGAGAATACGGGTTCGTATTTTAAGAGTCGGTTTTTGGTTTTTCTTACTGCGTTTTAGGTTTTATCTGCAACGATTTTCTTTCGTCCTATATTTAGGGTTTTTCTGTGGTTTTAGGCTTTTTTTTTATATAAACTATCTTTTGATCTCCTATTGCTGTCGAGGGTTTAGATTTTTCCTGATAAAGGGGTGCAGATATATGTTGATTTTGTCTCTATAAGTTTAGTGGAAAGATATATATTAGTTTTAAAGCTGTATTTTCTTCGTTCAATAGCAAGAAGGAAATCTAAACGGAATTAGCAAAAATAGCTGGGTTATAACACAAAGTATTCCAGAATTTTAGGGTTTTTCTTAAACAGGGTAGAACTTTAATAGTTATCTTAGAGAATTGGGTTTTGGGTTTTGGGTTTCTCTATCTTCTTTCTGGTTATATTAGCGTTTCTCTGAGAAGTTAGGGTTTCTGCTTTCCTATTTCTATATGCTTATCCTTTCAATCATTAGGGTTCCTTTGCACAATTCTTTCCTCAATTTGCCTTCCAGTTTTCCCTGAAAACTTTGGTTTCCTTGGTCTGGTTTCAAGGGTACTTTTTTTTTCATCTTATTTGTTTGGGATTTTCTCGTAGACTCATATTTGGACTGAAGTTTTATAAGAACGAACTAAAAATCTGGTTTATATTTGCAGTCATCATTGAAAAGGTTGTGTCACAATTTTGTAAAATACAGTTGCATACATAAAAACAAGGAGGATTTCTTTATTAGGATCACTATTTAGTCCCTTCTTAAATTATTTGAGGTCTTTCATGTCCCCGAAAAGAAGGTTTTATTCTTGTTCAGGGGGTCGGTTCTTTTCATTTTTAGGTTACAAACTATAAGGAATAGGATCAATTGTTTCTCCTTTCTTCTTGTTTTCCTTGATTCCTCTAATGGAACCTGAAACCACAATGCCAAAAAGAGAGGACCAAGTATTTGCATCTTCACGTGTTACACCTTTAGACCCTGGTCAAAAAATAACTAAACTTTTGGATAACAAAGATGATGTGGTTTCTGATAGACAATCAAGGCCCTTAGCACCAATTACTCCAGACCCTGGTAAAGATTATGGTGAACCTTTAATTCGAAACCAGACTCCCTTAGCTTGGGGTTCCTTGGAATTAGGCTCCGCATCTTCTTCGCCTTGTCTCTCTAGCAGCTGGCCTGGTAATAAGACTCCCCTCCATCATAGATTCGATTCTTTTGCCCCCGGTCCCGAAGAACTTGCCTTGGCACCCAGGAAATTTTCCAAGAAACAAAAACAATTGCTTGTAGAAGGTCCTGATCCTGATTCCGGCTTTCTAGATGGTCCCAATCATGCTTTAAAGTTTCCAGAAGAAAATTCCAAGCCTGTATCAAAGTTTCTAGAAGGTTCCAATATCAGAGAGTCGAAACCTGGTGTTGCCCGTGTGTTGAATTTCGATGAATTTTCTGAAGAGGATCACCTAAATGGTGGTTATGAGGCTTTGAACGAAGAGAATTTGGGTACCCATGTAAGAGAATTCGAAGAAGGGTGTTCTAATGAGGAGAATTTGTTGGAGTCTATATACAAATCTCTTTTGGATGCTATTGTTTCGAAGCAAGTTGAGGACTTGGAGCTCACTAAGAACTCGGGATCCCCCACTCCAAGCATACTCTCGGATGCCTCAAATGAAACATGTCCTCCTGCTCCAATGAAGCCTAGAAGGCAATTCAGGAGGCGTATAATTCGGAAATCCTTATGCAAAAAGCTTGAGTTTTGAGAGCAGAAGATTTGGGTAGTTTTTTAAGCCATTTTTTAGCTGTTTCTTTTGGGCCATCTCTAGATCTTATTCAACCAGAGTTTCAAGGCCAATATCTATTCACCAGAGGATTAAATTAGAGGAGAGGCAAAGTGGATCATCAAGAATTACATATCTAATGAGTGACAAGAGGAAATGGAAATCAATATCAATCGATTTTGGGTTGTGTACATAGAGAGTCTCCTGCTTTAACTTGGAAAAGGGACTTAAAGAGATACTTGGTTTATTTAAGAGGCGATGCTTGACCATTGTTGCTTTTTTTTTCCTATTGATATTTATGAATTTTGTAATCCGAATGACCACTAATATTGCTGCACTTGCTTTCTGTTCTTCCTTTCTCCTCTGTGGAAATGTTTTTGAATTTTTGTGCCTTGTGTGTTATTGATGCATTTATCTAAGGTTTTTCTTTGATGAGAAGCTACTGCATGAAATTGTTCACCTCACAATTTAGTCATTTTGGGTTAGAGGTATTTTGCTTGTTTTCTTTGAAATGCAAGGCTGTTGTAGCAATATGAAACCTTCTAATTAACAGAGCATGTGACTTAAAGGGGCTAAAATTTGGTAGGCTTTTTGAGCTTTGCGAACTGAACAAAAGGACAGTACTTGAATGTAACATGAACTGGGCTCTCTCTCTCTCTTTCTCACATACATGAAAATTTGAAATTTCTGCTGAATTTTCCATCTTTTGAAAAAATCTTGTGAACTTCAGTCTAGGGTAGAGAGTCCTGGGCACTTGCTCTATTGATTCGTTCGAGATGGATAACCAAAGTTACCTTGGGATTCTGGTCTTTTTCGTTCTTCTCTCATTGGACACTTAAGAAGGATCCAGAAAGAATATGCAGACAAGCTTTTTATATTTTTCCTAATGTGTAAAACATATATACTTCATTCGAATGGATGGCTAAGATGGTTCCAATTACAATGTCACATCTCTACACTATTTTATTTTTAATTTTTTTCTACAAAACATTTGGACATCAAATTTTGAATGTCCACTCCTTTATTAAACTTATGATTGTAAAAAAAAAAAATATTATCAATAAAATAAAATGATCAAAATGCCTCTAAAATTTCAAAGGTATTTTGATCATTTAATTTTATCAAAAATATTGAATGGGCCCATTGAGATGATGGAAGGTACTATATTTTGTTAAACAAGTTACGGGATTTTTATTGAGGGCCCAAAACTCTGCTTCATTAGGGGAACATGGATGCAAACTACCCTGGTAGGACAAATTTGTAACCCCCGAAGAATTCTTTAGCAGGCCCTCCTAGCTAGTAACTTGTCCATGCTCTTTCATAGTGCCATCAAAGTTGAGCTTAACCCGTCGAACATGGATGCAAACTACCACCTGCCGAACATGGATGCAAACTACCCTGTAGGACCAATTTGTAACCCCCGAAGAATTATTTAGCAGGCCCTCATAGCTAGTAACTTGTCCATTCTCTTTAGTACTGCCATCAAAGTTGAGCTTAACCCATCTCAAAGAGAGAAGGAACCAGCGGCCATCCTTGATGAACTTCTTTCTTTTCAAGGTCGATAGATAAGGCATGTGAGACGGCTTGAAATAAAGATGGGCTTGGGTGCAACTTATCACGATGCCTTCTTTCTTTTCAAGGTCAATAGATAAGGCATGTGAGAATCAAATCACTCTTTATGAAACGGCTTGAAAAATATGGGCTTCGGCGCAACTTATCACGGTCTTCAAAACAGTGTAAATAAAGCGGCAAAGTGAGGTTTAAGTAATCTAAACCATCTCTTTTAAGGAAAAAGTTTATATAGAGCCAAGGCACTAAACAATCAAATTAGAGCCTACCTTAAAAAATTCACTATAAGAGGCATTTTGATGTCCAAATATCTTCAAATCGATCATCTCGACATCAAGATGAATGGACATGAGAAAAAAATGGATTTCAAGTTTTGAAAATAGTGATCTTATAATGCATTTTTTTACTGCAAGTTTTCATAGATCAGCTTGATATGCATTGTTTTTAAAACTTTAAATTTTATAATTAGAGATGAAAATATATTTTAATGTTATCACAAATATTTTCATGTTGAAACTACAATTCTCGACACTATTTAAAGGTGGGGCTCTATGTTGATTATTTAGAGCCTTGGCTCTGTGCAAACCGCACCCCTCTTTTAATTGTGTAGTCTAGGTTTTATATTAGGGAAACGTTTATACATAGCCCCGGCTCTAAACAATCAAATTTGAGCCTACTTCAAAAATTTCACTAGAAGAGATTGTTTTGATGTCCAAATATCTTCAAATTGATCATCTCGACATCAAGATGCATGAACATAAGAAAAAAATGAATTGCAAGTTTTGAAAATAGTGTATTTTGTAACTCATTTTTTGACCGTCAATTTTCAAGATTTTCAAGTTTTCATAGATATGTCGATCTACGCTATTTTTGAAGCTTGAAACTTTATAAGTAAATATGGAAATATATTTTCTAACTATCACAAAGATTTTCAATATTGAAACCACATTTCTCGATACTATTTGATGCTCTAATTTGATTGTTTAGAGCCTAGGCTCTATACACACCCTTTGTATTATCTTAAAACATGTGCTAAATTTTGTGGCCATCTTAAAAAATGAATCACTATCTGACTATGGATGATGTAGAATATCACAATCTTATTTCCACATGTAAGGTTGCTCCCTTACATTTACCGTACCCTTTCTTTAACATTGCCGGATACAAAAGTGTGAGATTTATAGGGTTACCTTTTAGGCTTGTGTCATGGATTGGATGAATGATATTGATTGGACGGTTGATAGTGAATTGAAAACAACGGCACAAAGTAATGTGATTGTTGGCATTGTTACCGGCTCGTTGTTATCGATTGATTGGACGGAGTCTAGCTCGAGGCAAATAAAATTTATATTTGAAAAATTGTTTCATGTGGGCTGGACCGCATGATTGCATATACGGTCCAAAAAGTTTAAAGCATCCATCTTAACGATGGATGTAGGTAGGTGTTCCATCTAAAAATAATGGAAACAAACAGTCGAAATGTTTTCTTTCTATAATTATTATTTATAGTTTTTTAAATTTACTTATTTTTTCATATTCATAATCTCTATGTTCCAGATTACATATCCTTAAAAATTAAATCAGAAAATCCATCTTAAAAATAGATTTATTAAGGATAAAGTTTATATAAGGTTGCAACCTTAAAATGTAGAAGTACATATGCACATCAAAAATCCATCGGAAAATGTTGCTTTACTATTAAAGGACCCTCTAATTGATCGATATATGAATATTAAAAAAAAAAAGATTTTGAGTCCTAGAAATAGTGCATCTTGCAACACATTATCTAGACTGACCATTTTCTAGATTTTCATATGTATATAGATGTATTTGATTTTAACTATTTTTTAAGTTTAAATTTTATAATTAGATATGAAAATAAATTTTTAGATAATTCTAAAAAAAATTTATACCAAAATTATACCGAAAAACTCTTCTCAACCGCTATAGGCGAAAATGAACTCTCATCATCATCCAAACTTCATCGCACGGTCACAGTTCTCCGGTAGTATTTCATTTTTCATTTTTTTCTACAAATCTAATTTACTTGAAATTTGGAGTGTGTACACATCTTAATGAGGCACACCTAAAAAAAATATGAAAAAATTAATTCGTCATATAAATTGATCAAAATAACTTCATAAATTTTTTGAGTATTTTGATCAATTTATATTTTACGAATTATTATTTTTTTTATTTTTATTATACGCGTCTCACTAATATGTACACACGCTCCAATTTCAGATCATTCCGATTAGTAAAAATAATAAAAATTGAAATATTACTGGACAATGTGACCATGCGATGAAGTTTGGATGGTGATGAAGGTAGGCAAAATCACTGTTCATTTTCGTCTATATACGTTTTGTAGTATATATATATATATATATATATATATATATATATATATATATATATATATTATTATTTATTTAGTAGTACGTACCTACCA
>NW_006498122.1:2971591-2985294 GCF_000471905.2 Amborella trichopoda
CTTAAATCTCTCTACTCTATTTGAGCACCCCATTGTATATAGAATCGGGTCTTAGTCCATGGTAATAACTAAGCATTGGATATAGTCAGTGTCTTAAATGACAATGTCTCTGGGTCTGGATTCAGTTGAATCACTTGGATCCATCAGGGTGTCAGGTTCAGATACTTTACCCAAAAATAGGGACAAGTCTGACCCAGAATTCTTGTTTATTACGTGTTTTTTTCATTTCGAGACTCCCTGAGGGATGCCTCTGCAGCATTAATTCGACTGTGGCAGAGTTATGGCCTAAGCCTCTAACGCCTCAGTCCGAGTTGGGCGAGTCCTATTCAGACAGCAATTTTTAGTTAGAGGAATGTGAACATTATGAAAAATGGGAGAGGCTCGTTTGGGACCCCGGTTTTTTTGGCCTTGGGATTGCCTGGCTCCCGATCTGGACTGACTTGGGCAAATCCGCCCAGTGAACCTCCAAGCCCGCCTCTTCTAGCATATGACCCAGAGAAAATGTCGCTCCCTTGCTCCTGATTTTGCGCACTCTCTTTCTCTATTGTTCTCAATTTGTTTTTGAAATCTTTTTTGGTCGCCCTCTATTGTTTTCAATTTGTTGTTGAATCTTTTGGTCTCTCTCTCTGTCATTCCCAATTTGTTGAATCTTTTGGTGTTTGGAACAGTGTTTGTTATTCTACACACTGTGCCGGTGCTATACGAGAAGCACGAGGATAAGGTCGATTTTTTTGCGGAGAGGGCACTGGGTGAGGCAAAGAAGCAATACAGAGTGGTGGATGCCAAGTTCCTTCAGAAGATTCCCAAAGGCCCTTTCAAGGACAAGAAGCTCCACTAAACACCCTACCCCCCCTTATCCATCACCCACTTCCGTAAAGCTCCCCATTTTAGAATTTGTTTTCCCTGCCTTTTTTTGGGCTTTATTTGTTTTTGTTTTTATGGATTATTATTATTATTATTAATCTGAGTTTTGAGTTAGACTCGAGGATTGCTCTTGCTAATCATGAAAATTTCCTACATTCTCTCTCTTGCTACCTTTGAGGATTGCTTTTCTTAATCATGAAGTTTTTCTACCTTTGCTTTGTCCTCTTTTGTCTCAAGATCTTTGAATGAATATGTAGATGGGTGTTTTATGTGCGGCCTAAAAATCTACGACGTGTTTCATGGTCACATTACAACTTGTTTTTTTGTGAGAGCTATATATGATATTAGAGCATAGAAAATTTTGGTTCTCTTTCATTAAGAGGGTTTTAGAACCTAGTGATTTCCGATCTGGTTAGCCGATTCAAAGGGTAATAAGTCAATCTGGTTCCGGGATGAATCTCGGTTCCTTTATAAAATCCGCCTTTTTTTATATTTTTTTCTTTTTTCTTTAAAGCTTACTTATATTTTCTCAAGTCCCAAGAATCCTCATTTTTAGTTATATTTGATGTTTTCTAAATCACCAATCCTCACCCAATAAGAATTACCGATCTAGTGATCAGGCATATGTGTGAGTGATTGATCCGTCCCACTAACTTGGGTTTTAAAACACTTTTTGGTTACTTGTAGTGGTGGCAGTTGCCTCATGCGAGTGCTGCGCCTTTTTTTCATTGGTGAATGCTATCCAGACAATGGGCCTTTGAAGCATAGAGCGTACTTCTCTTTTTCCATTGTTGCCTATATTCGAGCTTCCCTTCTTCCTCTCTTCGATTTTCGAATCTCTTGTTTTTATGATGTGATTCCATAGAGAAAGAGGGGGAAGAGAACTGTGTCAGAGGCGAACTAAAGTATATCCATGGCCATATATATTCGAGGCTCATCTTGTGCATAGCATTTAGCCACGAAAAACAAGCATGATACTGCTATTTGCTACTTTTACAAGAATATTTGATGTAGGAATATAAAAAAATGACCACTGGAAAAATAAAAATAGAATTTAAAGGGGTGGGAGAGTATACACTCTCTCAAGGTTTGATTCACCGCCGCAAAATCTTTTGCAAGATTTAAAATAAACTCTTGACTCGACGTTCGTTCCACTGCAGTCCTCTAATCTCTCTTCCCCCATCTCTCTCTTTTCTCCTATCTAGTAGTTAAATGCATACCCTCTGTTCGATCTTGAGTGGAGTATATCTCTCAATCTTGGATATTACCGATCAAATGACTGTTAACTTTCCAGCACGTGTATGGAGAGTTGAATTTGGTGGTTGATGGTCTTGCAAACAAATGAGTTGAGATGGATGAGATTTTGATTTCGGAGAACCTGTTTATTTGATTTTCTTTTTCGTTTTTTCACATTATGTATGTCTCTTGGTTATTATTAATGAAATAAACATACTCCTGTCAATATATATATATCTCAATCGTTATCTTTATAATTTATTTTCCATCATCCCTGCATCAGTTTTGGAAGGGACAAAACCTTGAGCCCAACTTTTAGCTTGTGTAATACAGTAACACATAGCTCTTACAAAGAACGCGTCAAGAATAGAACACATCAAGTAATCAAGTGATTTAAGGAGGGCACAGAAACCAGTGGAACCTCCAAAGATTCGGATTCGAATAGGTGGTTAGGCCATCACCCTATTCGATCTGTGTTTTAAAACATTCACTAGAGAGATTTAGACTTCCTCTTCAAAATTAAACTGCTTGATAATTTAGTAAGAATCGCCCATTTGGACACAAATGGGTCCAGTCAAAGCTGAAGCTTATCTTCACTTATCAAGGGAAGCAAGCTGAGGGGTCAAGTTAAGCTCAAGTTTCCCGTTAACTTGTCAACCTAAACTTTAGCTGAAACTTTACCCATGCATCTTATTCCTGATTTCTCTCTCTAATTCTGGTTATAAGCAAGAGTATCATATAATTGAATTTTGTGATAACTTGTGTTCTTTCAAACATAGAAAAGCATACAAAGAGGCCATTTACTTTTGGTATAATATCACAATCATTCTAGTCTGTCAGATTTTAAATCAAGTAGTTGTAAGACTATCAATGTTTCATTGACTAGACTCAAAGGTTTTTAAAAAAATTCAAATTTTGTAACACATTTCAAGCCCGCTAATTTGACATCTAGTGGCTAGAAGTTATTGTGGCCTGAAAGATAAATGGTTATACTATCCCTTCAAATATAAATATTACATGACAATATGAATTGTATAGTAAAAAGAAAATCATATTATTTTTTAAAAAAGTTATTCCAATGCAACACAACCAATACATTCAGGGAACCACTATATAATGAAAACTATAAATGGGTCAAAAATATTCATTGCATTACCAAATAGCTAATTATTCTAACAAACAATGATTCTATTTTAGCTCTTGCGGAGATAATATCACCTTGAAGAATTTAACCAAATGATTACAAACATTATTAGAAAAACTGGGCAATCTAACTGCCAACGGCACTGTTAGAGGCCAGTTCCAGTTTTGGACGGTTTTGGTGATCGACTGATATTTACAAAAATAAAAAATAAAAAACATGTATATAAATTCCCAGATATAACAAAATTGGTTTGTAATACATTTTTTAATATTCTTTACATTATAATAAATATTAAAAATTATTTTGATCATTAATAATCACTTTTATATTTTTTCATCCTTTTTTTAAAAAAATTAAAAATACCCTTAAACACAAATCGATTTGTTAAAATCCATTTTCATTAATTTTCAACTTCATTTGAATGTATTTTGTTTCAATCATCCTTTATATGCTTTTCATATTTTATTTTTTTATTTTATTTTTTATATTTTATTTTATTTTTTTCGACATTTTTTTTTACCTCACCGGACTTGCCCGATTAAAACGGTTGAATCGACTGGTTTACCGGTGACGCCAGTTAAACCGCCCATGTCCGATTAACCGTTCTAGTTAGATTTTACGAACACTGATCACCAACAAACATATTTAGTATTTTTACAGATTTTATAATCGGTAAAAATGGTATCGTTCAGGCTACTGCATGCACAGGTTTGGTCTACATCAATTCAATATAGGGTCAGGAGGGTGTTTTCTGTCACACACTCATAATTAAATTGTGATAAGGCTGCCAATGGGCCAGCCCGAGCTAGGCGATGGTAGGCCCGGGCACAGCGGTAATTTGTGCAGATAGGCCCTGTCCCAAACTTTTTATGACAAGCCAGGCCTGAGACTGGCATGAAAATGGGACAGCTCTAGAATCCTGCATTCTGCCGAGCCAGATTTGCAGCCCAAATCCAAATGATTAACCATTGCTATCTCTCTCTCTCAGAGTAACTGTTAGTGCTTGAGCTGACAAATAATCTTGCTTGTTCTTTCTAAATTGCTATGAGAAAAAGAAGGAAAAAAAGACTAATTCAAAGAGGTGATTTTTCTTTTGTGCTGGTAAATAAAGTAAAGCTTGCATCTAATGAAAACTGCAAGGCTAATAACAATGTCTACAAGAATATATGCTATGATCATCAGATAGTACCCCCCAGCCCCCTCATTTCCACAAGAAATGCACCAAGAAGGGGAAAATAAATTACCTTTAAGAATGAAGCACGAATAAACTGAGACACTATTTCAGGACTATGAATCCATGAATCTGCACTCCCCCTCAAGAAATTTGAAGAGAGAGAGAGAGAGAGAGCTAAACTGGTGTAGAGCTGACGTGATCTCATGCCTCCCACAAAAAAACCAAAAAAAAAAGAGGAAAGAATTTTGATTTTCTTTTTCTTCAACAATAAAAATCACGAAAACGTGAGAGAGAACCTCCAAATTAGATCTTGTCATCAGCCTCGCTAGAATCAGAGAGAGACCCATGCTTTTGTGAGGTTGGGAGCGAATAACTCCTTCGTTCTTTGCCTCCAGGCTTTGATGACGCATTTCCATACCATATCATTCCCATTACTGCTAAGACCATGCCGAGAACCACATGGAGATTGAGGCCCTCTTTCCCGAAGATAAAGAAGCCCAATATGAGAACAAGAATGGTTTTCATATGGCCGAGCACTTGGAATGAAACAGCCGTGAACCTCCCGATGCAAATGAATTGGCTTAGGTTTGTACCAACCGCGATTGTGCATGACAAACTGATGAAAAACTGTAGAGAGAGAGAGAGAGGGGGGAGGACGGATTGAGAAATGGTTCTCAATTAGTTAAGGAAAGTGAGGTAGTAATTGTTGGCACAATTATGTCTTTCTAACAGTTATCTCAATGTTCTCTTTGGAACAGAAATCAGAACTGACGTTTTTAAAAAAAGAAGACAAGAATCTGAATTTCCAACATGCAAATGGTCTCTCTCTCACACACACATTCTACTTAGTCATGGAAAATAGGTGAAGAGCCCTACTTATCAGAAAGACGCAACATTTCTCCTACTCTCTCTCTCTGAAACACATGCACAAGCACACACATGCACACAACATATCAAACGTTCAATGTTCCTTTTGAATTTCATTAAGCAGAAACCATTGATTGTTATCACCGACGACGGGCGAATACCAGTAGGAAGAGAGAGAGAGGTCAATAAATGGTTTGATACTCACCACTGATGCAACATTGAAATTGAAGGTGTCAACTCTCTTGTTTGTCAACCAGTAGTCGAAAAAGGGTCCTAAGACCAGTAGAGTAGCAGCCTGAACTGGAGCAGTGTGCCCCAAAAGGTTGAAGGAGCCCATTGAGTACTTTCGTTGCAGGAAGTGCACATACTGCATAGTCGAGGAAGAAAGGAAAGGAACATGAGATACAACACTATGAGAAAAGAGAAAGAACGCACTGATAGTCACAAAAAAGAATTTTACAACTTCAGGGAATACCACTTTGAGGAGGGGTGGCAATTGGGACCCGAGGACTTGATACCCGAAGGGTAGACCCAACTTGGGTCTGGGTATGGGTCCAAGATTTGGACCCGACGGGTCGGGTTCAGGTCCAAAATCTTGGACCCGAATGGTATTTGCATCCGGCCCTGTCCAAATTTTATTAACTTATTTTAAATATATACATTTATAGTTATAACATTTAAATAAAGTATATACATATATATATATTTATTTATTTATAAAATATGTGTTTAATTCCCACAATTATTCTTTTATAAGATGAACGGTGGAGATTAATCCTCGCATAACTAATTTTACTGTCTCTTTTTTTTGGGTTTTGATATCTCTCTCTCTCTCCTCTATTTTTTTAATTTCGGATCCTGTTCGAATCCCTTATAAACAATTCGGGTCCGGTCTGAGGACTCTGGACCTGGTCCCCCCAATCTTTGAGAGAGAATTTCACATGCAATCACTAAAATCTTTGAAGTTTATTTTTATTGAATAGCTGTGTTCTTTAAAGGATGCTTATTGGTTACGGTTGAACGGCGGCATGACCTAGGTCTAAACTCTCTTCTGTATCCGGCAGGTCAGGCTCATGTTAAGGTAAACCCAACCCAATCTGGTGAGTGGGTGTGTGTGCGTGTCCCTACAGAGTGAGAGACTTTTATATGCCAATGGATTAAGTGCTAAAATACTTCGCTATGCTCCCAATCATTCAATCAAATTTGGATGATTGGGATTGCATGTCACTAATTGATATTTTTCACAAATCATATTGATATGATATTTTGATGGTGTGTGCCTCCCACCACCACGTACCTTAAAAATATAAAGGTATAATTCTTAAAACATTAAATGTCCAAAATACTCCACAAAAATCATAGGGGATTTTGGTCATTTTTATTTTTGAATTATTTTTTGTACTTTTTAAGGGTGTCCAAGTGAAGCACACTATCAAATTTCAGCTCAATCCGATTTATAAAAAATAGATTTCATGTACTAATATGCACAAGCGACCATCCAATCACGTTCGTATGGTTGCAAGCTATAGGCGAAGTTACTGTAACAACCGGCCATAGGTCTTTTAAAGCTTTTCTCACACATCATCATTATTATCTAAACCTAATTCCAACTTTTCTCATGTTCGGATGCTTTTCTCACTACTTCTATCCATGGCCTTTAGGTCCATGTCCTTTAGGGCCTTCCCTTTGTTCTTTTAAAGCTTTCCACTTGAACCAAATCATCCCTCCTAACTGCTATTGTTTTAAGTCGACAGACCCCCACAGTTTTTACTTTGAATTCTAACCTTCATTGCATTGTTACTCATCCATCTCAACATCTACATCTCAGCTACACTCATTCTATAGATATGCTATTTCTTGACCATCCAATATTCTGTCCCATAAAGTATCTTTGGTCTTATAGCCGTCCTATAGAAGAGCTCTCCTTTAGTTTCACTGGGTATGCGACAATCGCATAAGACTTCAGAAGCACATCTCCACTTCATCCAACCAACTCTAGTTCTATGAGCAACATCTTAATCTCTCATTTCTCATGTAATATCGGCCCAAGAAATATAAAATAATCTCATTTAGGTATAGTATCATTGTAATACACACACACACATTATGGGAAGTGGTTTCATGCTAGCGTGCTATTGTAATATAATTAAACTGAACTTTTAGAAAACCATGTTTGTTATGACCCCCAAGTTTGTGGGGCTACTCTGTTCATCCCGTGTTTTAGACCCGAATCAATGGCAAATCGTTCAACCATAGATCCATGTCGAATAATTGGATTAGTGATTCAAATCCGGTCTACTGAATTAGAGATCAAAAAAAATTTAAAAACTAAATAAAATAAAATAAAGATTAAATAGGAGTTTATGGGCCGAGGATTTGAGGGACCGTAAGAAAACATTATACAAGCTTATATATATATATATATATATATATATATATGAAAGCTACTACAAAACGCCTATAGGCGAAATTGAATAGTGATTTCGCCTACCCTCATCACCGTCCAAAGTTCATCGCATGGTCACAATTGTTCGGTAGTGTTTCATTTTTCATTTTTTTTCTACAAATCAAAATGATCTGAAATTTGGAACGTGTGTTCATAAAAAATAGGCGAATCTACGAAAAATATCAAAAAAATATTTTACATGAAATAAATTGACCAAAATACCCTTGATATGTTTCAGGGGTATTTGATCAAATTGTTTTCGTTAATTATTTTTTTTATATTTTTATAAAGTACACCTCACTAAGATGTACACATGCTCCAAATTTCAGATGATTACGATTTGTGGAAAAAAATGAAAAATAAAACACTACCGGACAATTGTGACAGTGCGATGAACTTTGAATGGTGATGAGGGAAGGCGAAATCACTGTTCCTTTTCACTTATAGGTGTTGGGAAGACCTTTCCTAGATATATATATATATAAACTTTAGAAGTTACTTTTTATCCTTCCATATACCTAATAAGACTACAAAACCCCTCAAGCCTTTTTCCCATATGATAGTATGGATATTCATAAAAAATCTCTTCTCTACGGTTTCATTAATGTTGCCAAGAGGTGTCTCCCTCTACGATTTCCTAAAATCTCTCTCTATGGTTTCACAAATGTCTCTCCTTAGGAATCTCTCTCATATCTATCTCACATAAATGATAAATTTAAAACTAATCTCTCCTAAAGACTCTCTCTCTCTCTCTCTCTCTCTCTCTCTCTCAATTAGACGTCTCTCTTTTTTAGTCCCAAAAAAGTGCATCATGCAACATATACATTTATGGATCTACTTGATTTGGACCATTTTTGGAGTTTAAAATTTTCTAATTAGAGATGAAAATAAATTATCAGGCCATCCTAAGAATTTTTTACTTCGAAATTACATCTCATGATCAAATTTGGAGGCGCGCCTTAATTTGATTGTTTAAGGTAGCAACCTTATGCAAACCACACCCTATATATATAACCTCGTGTGGACCCACTTAGTTTGGAGATGTGTATGAGGGAATTGGACGTAGCCCAACCCCCCTGGTAAAATTTGGATCGGGTCCAAGTAGGGGTAAACCCATTCCAGACTCGATCCCTTTATAACTCTAGGGCTTTATCCATGTCTGGTTAAATCTAGCTTCAAAATTAATGAGTTCTCTTCAACGTTACATTCACGCCTACACTAGTTTCGGTGCTGATAGCTACTAGCAATGCATAGTGCTTATATAATTTTTTATAGAATAGAAAAGAGATTTTTAAAATAAACTTATGGCTTTCAGCGTGGTAGAGCTTTCTGCTCCCTAATGGATGCAACTGAAGTTCGAATCTCAAGGATTGTGTTTTTCACTTTTTATGTCAAATGGTAAGTTTATATAGTATAAATAGTATTCAAAATTCGATAGATCAATGGATTGTCCACCCCTCGATCCTCATCCGAATTGGCCAGACTAGTGATCCGGCCAAAAGAAAAAGAGAAGAAAAAGAAAGTTATAAAATATAATATAGTGGTCTCATTGCAATCAAATAGGTTCGCTGAAGGATTTAGTTCTTCGCAAGGTGTTGGAGGTTCAAGCCTTAGTGCAGGCTTATTTTTTGCTACAGTTTAAAGAAAAGAAAAGAAAAAGTGGAAGAAATGATAAAACTTGAAAGAATAAGTATAAGGTACATGAAATACACAGGGATGGAGGTCCAAACCACCGACCATTTATAGATGATCACGCGGTAAAACCAAATGGGCTCCCTTTCAGCTTATTGCATAATGTCTACACAATATATGTTATAAACTACCAAATCACCAATTCCAACCAGGAATTGGCTCGGTGAAGAGCGATTCCCGTCCAGATCAGTGATCTTTTAAACATTGATATAATCACTTAGCTATCAATGACGTGCTGGTAGACTTTCCCACTTCTTGAAGAGGTAGTGGGCTCCAAACTTTTGGAGCTCATTGAGGCATATTTAATTTTTACGGTATGAATTTTACATTAAAAAAGTTAAAGCCCAATAAGAAATATTGGTCACCATGGGCTTAGAACACAATACCTCATCAATTTAAAGTACACTCTACCATCTGAGCCATTGGCTTTTGGTGATGATAAAATGCAGATCCTTTTATTAGAGGTGTCAATACATACTAAAAAACAATGAGGTCACCCAACACGTACGGTCAAGGCAACACGTACGGTCAAGGAGACAGGGCTTTGTTTGCATCTCTCGACAACCGACACACAAGAAAAAGTGCAGTACTAAGGTAATATTGGTTTTCTTACACTCATTACAAAGAGCTAAGAAAGTGAGATCAAATAGACAGCAGCGAGAGAAAGCTCTTTGTGCTTTTAGCAGTTTAGCTAAGTCAAAACTTTGTAAAAATGGTTTCCCAGGCAACCCCTTAAAGAACAAAAAACCGTAATGAAAGAGATTATTCTTGTTATTTATATTTCAAAGAGATTATTCTTGTTATTTATATTTCATTCCATAGAGAGAATAACATGCTAGAACTCAAAATACAACCTAAATGGGCTTTAGTAAATAGAGTAACATAAACAGTACAGTGGGTTATATTGGTTGAATGTCACTTACATATTGCTGCAGAGAAGTGCTCCAAACTGCAATCACTGCGGCAATTAATCCTTTGGTATTCACACTGACATCAGTGACAGTACAAACTCCAACGCCCACAAGCACAACCAATATGCTTAGCTTGGTATCTCTTGAGTATCTAATTTTATCCAAGAAGACTTCAAGCAAGCAAGAAACTGGTATCATACTTAACTTTGCAATCTGAAAAAGCATCCATTTTAATAATTAATATGATCACAGGCAAGCTACAAAATAGGATCTTTCAAAGTGAGAGAAGATGAGAGAGAAAGAGAGAGAGAGAGAGCCAACCTGATAAAACCCCACGGAGTTCCACATTAGGCTGATATTCATTCCGACAATGGAGAAGTTTGCAAAAAGAACAAATTTTAGCAGCTCTGATAGAGGGAGGTGAGTGGATTGGATATAGCCCATCCACCGAAGAACCAGAGTCATAAGTGTCGTTGTTGCGAAATGCAGACCAGTTAATGTTGTAGCTGGAAGATGAACGGTAGATAGTTTTATTTGAGTTTTGTTGTCATAAAATAAACCAAAAGAAAGACAAAATGTTAAGAAGGAAGGCGAACATGTGGGCTTAGAAGAAGGCCACTAATATAGCTAGAAACCTGGGTTTATACCACAGACTTCTGGATTTCACCATTGTTCCAAGGGTCAGCAAAAATATTAAGTGGATTCATTATATTTTCAAGATACACCATCAATGTACCATATCATATAATGTGTTCTAAACTATTATAGGAATATAGATTACATCTTACAATATCTTATATTGGATAACAATTAAATGTCATAATTCATCATTACTCCATTTAGGAAGTAACTACAAGGAAAGAAAAAAGCAATTTATTTTGTTCAATACCAGGCTACATAGATATCACGATTCATGAAGTAAATTATAAGGTTTATGTTTCAGGTTATATAGCAAGGTACCCTCAGGCAGGCACCTGAGATTGCTTTTTGTATCCTAGGAATCCTTTCTCTTATTTCAAACAGGCTAGCAACATTTTGACCTTCTTGCTCACAATTAGCTTCTTCATCAACCACATATTTAATGTTATACACTTACCAACAAGCAGACATCTTAATTTTACATTTATATGCATATGCACATATATAGGTAAAGCAGCTAAGAAGCATAAAACTAGCCCATCCAAGTTAACTAACTTGTACATAATGAGTAGAAATCATTTCCCGAGGTATGTTATGGGTCAAAAACAAGCTTCTGATATTATTTCCAGAGAGGGGCACAACTTTGATTGGAAGCACTAAAAAACAAGAAGTCCCTGTAAGTAGAATGGGTAGCAGTTTCCTATCTCAAGGAGGAAGAATCTTTTGATCACAATGGGGAACAGAACTAGAATCCAGTGTACAACTAAAACAGAAGACCCTGACCCACATGCAAATACTTTGCAGCAAGCGAGACATAAGCAATGTAAACAGGAAAAGAGGACATCAAAGGACAGAAAGAGAACCTGCTAAGAATGCTTTAGGTGGTACATGATTAGATGCACCTGATAAATCATATAAGGTTCTTCTTTTTTTTGTTGGGTTGGATACACATGACAAATTAAATCATCACATGCTGTAACTTTGGTCCTAGAGATTTCAGGCCCACTTAGTCATCTTAGACATTCGGGCAAATATAAAGAATCATCATCATCATCAAAGCTTTTTCCCAACTAATTGAGGTCGGCTACATGAATCCTGGTCCGCCATTCTGCTCTATTAAGGGTCATACCCTCAGTGTGGCCATAAGTCCTCATATCTTTTCTTACTACTCCCAAGTCCCAACCATATCCTTTAGGTCTACTATTTGCCCTTTTCGAGCCTTTCACTTGAACTAACTCACGCCTCCTAATAAGTGTTGTACTGGGTTTGTGGCACACATGGCAAGCCCACTTAAGTCTAATTTCTCTCATCTTATCGCCTATTGGTTCCACACCTAAATTCTCCTGAATGTATTCATTTCAAATTCTATCTCTTCTTGTCTCGTTACTCATCCATCTCAACATCTACTCATTCTATGAGTATGTTGTTTTCTAACCGCTCAACATTCCGCCCCATAAAGTAAAGCTGGTCTCATAACTGTTCTATAGAGCTTGCCTTTCAGCTTCATTTGTATGCGGCGGACACATAAAACTCCTGCACATCTCTACTTTGTCCATTCAGCTCTAATTTTATGTGTGACATCTTCCTCAATCGCCCCATTTTCTTGAATAATCGACCCAAGATATCAAAAGTATAGGCTTTTTGGTATTTCTTGGTCGTCAATCTAAACTACTTCGTCTTCTCTACTCCTCTTATTACTAAACTTGCATTCCATATACTCTGTCTTAGTCCGGCTAATTTTAAAACTTTTAGATTCTAGAGCACCCCTCCAAGGTTCTAACTGTGTTGACACCATTTTGAGTCTCATTGATCAAAACTATGTCATTTGCGAAAACATGCACCACAGTACTTCATCTTGTAGGTGCCCAGTTAAATCATCCATAACTAAGACAAAGAGGTATGGGCTCAATGCTAACCCCTGATGTAGATTTATCGTCACTAAAAACTAACTTGTTTCTCTACTAGTTGTTCGTACACTAGTCAGCGATCACTCGTACATATCTCTCACCAAGTCGATGTAGTATCTTGAGACTCCTTTATTTTCCAACACCCACTAAATCAAATCTCTAAATACTATATCATAAGCTTTCTCTAGATCAATAAAAACCATGTGACCATGTGGAGGTCTTTTCTCTTTGCCCTAAACTTCTCAATCAGTTGCCTAAGAAGGAAAATAGCCTCGGTCGTTGACCACCTCGGCATAAAACTGAATTGGTTTTCTGATGCACTCGTTTCATGTCTTAGTCGTTGCTCAATCACTCTCTTCCATAGCTTTATAGTGCAGCCCATAAGTTTGATCTCCATTCCAGATTCATGAGAAGTTTGGCAAAGTATATGTTCCTTGGGACAAGTTAAGGGAAAGCTAAATGTCCTCACCCTTCTTAGACCAAAGATACAGAATGTGAAATATAATTATTAAATCCCACAAACTTTCAACATTCTTTTAAGTTTCTAACAAACTTCAGGCTTGATTTTCTTACTTTCCATTATGAAATTGATTTGTTAGTACCATTTAGTAAAATAACAAATGACACAAAGTCATATCCCCAAGAAGAAAAACGACTAAGCAAATCAGGTTAAGGATGTAATGAATGCATTGCTAGAGAAGGAAATGATTTAATGAAATGCACAAAGAAACACAATAAGAACATAGTGGGAAAAAATAAACAAATACCTCCGAAAGTGCAATGAAGATCAATGGAAGGACGTGCTCTCTCTCTCTCTCCTCTC
>NW_006498122.1:2985341-3012309 GCF_000471905.2 Amborella trichopoda
AAAGAAACAATAAGGTAAAGGTAAAAAGTAAAAACTAAACTAACCTAACCGAACGTACGACGATAGAAGATACAGTAGAGGACGTACGTGCTCTCTCTCTCTCTCTCTCTCTCTCTCTCTCTCTCTCTCTCTCTCTCTCTCGTGTAGATTGGTAGCACATGTTAGATACATAGGAAACAAAGGAAGACAAAAGAAATACTAAGGAACAAGTATGGGAACAGTTGGACAAGCAGGAGAAATGTTCTTCACAAGTTTTCAAGATGGGTTTGTAACCATAATGAGATGTTTTCTGGGATACAAAATTTCCCACTCAAGTCTTCCTATGTCAGATACATAGGAAACCAAGGAAGACAAAAGCAATACTAAGGGAAAATTATGGGAACAGTTGGACAAGCAGGAGACATTTTCTTCATGTCGTGAGTTTGCCAGATGGGTTTGTAACCACAATGAGAAGTTTTCTGGGATACAAAATTTCCCACTTAAGTCTCTTCCTAATTAGACTCTTAACTAGATTTCCAAAGAAGAAAATCCAACAAAGCAAAGAAAATGGAGATTGTTCCTCTTCTGACATAAAATATGAGTGACACACAAAGCTTATAATGTCAAGCACAAAAAACAAAGAAAGAGACTATGAGACATAGTTAAATACTAAATTAAAAAAATAAAGTAGAATAGTACAATCAGACTTTTTATAAAGCTTTAAGCTTTCTGCCTCAAAATAAGTTTTGTTAGAAAGCATCAGCTAAGGTTGTTCCATAAAGTGAAACTCTCCCAAAATAAAAGCCTCTAGGCTTCAGGCATTGAAACTTGAAGAAGAAAGCAACAGCTTCTACATTTTATAATTCCAGTCTGTTATATCTTTTAGACATTTTCTATTTTCTTAAACATGGTAATTCATGAATCTTGCAAATCCCACCATGCAAGAATTGGAGATATTTTTTGCAAACACCCGAATACCTATTCCCACAAATTTCTTTACTATCGTTCAATGGATTCCAGTCCCAGCAGCATCACAGTCCATAATAGAAGTGTAAACTATTAATGAGATCTTTAAGAATCAGTGACTAGCCATAGCTTGAAAAATCTAAAGTCCAATGAAGACATTACTGTTCAGAAGGAAAATTGTGCCCAAATTTAAAGGTCATAAAATTAGCAACTTGGTTCAATATATTTTGCATACCCAAAGCTTAAATCAAAACTTCAGAAATCAATCAGTACTATTGTATAAATCTAAAACAGCAAAAGATGAAGGGCCCAATCAGAACAAGAGGTGAATTGTTTGAGACAACAAAAAGCCATAATAGTGAGGAGACCTTCTCTGTCTACATAAACATTTATCCAACATAAAAGAAGGAGAAAGACCACAGGGAACAGGATATTTAAGCCTAAGCATACAATCAGACTTTCAACTGCTAATAGAACGTGAATAGGTTTCAAAAGGGAGCCAGCACTAGAAGTAAATTTATGCAATGGTAAAAGTTAGATAAGAAATAGGCCAAAAGTACTATATCTTCACAAAAGCTAAAGGTTGTATACCACTGTAATTCAGATGGCAAAAACCAAAGATCTTTAAGCAAAAAGGAACTGGTTTGGATATAAAAATAGGATCTGAGCATGTCAAGTTTCTGCAGCCTTTTAAACTCCACATACCCAGGAATAGCAGGATTAGGATATCTTTTTTGCAATTAAAGACCAGTGATGCTTAGGTTAGGCATACAATACTTGTAAAGAAAGAAACTTACTGTGTTGATTCCAAAAATAAAAATTATACTAGAAGTCCAAAACAGAGATAGTTGATCATAAATACGCAATCATTTTAAACATGAAATAGTTATTCATCTTTAATGTTTGATGAGAAAACTGCAGTAGTGTTTTTGAAAAAACAAAGGACGCAATTAGTTCAAACTGAAAGTGAATATAATTTTGGCACAAAATACCATAAAATAACCAAAGTATTGGGTGAGTAACATTGGCAACAAAAGAGAGAATCATGGCAGCTTACACAACCCCATCTTGCTACAATAATTACAGTTCCCAATTTCCAGGATTTGGGCTTGGTCTTCACTGGTTGACGTGTTAACAATTGCAACAGTTGTCCAAAGTTCAAAATTCTACAACTACAAACACAAAAAAAGGACAAAAACGCAAAAACCTAAGTCCAGTTTTTGCTTAATGTTCCTTGAAATGAGTGAATATTTTTTCTTTTAGAATCAAATGAATGAACAACAATAAATAGAGGAACCTTAGACATGATACAAGATTACATTGCCCTGAAAAGGGAGCTCGATAATAAAACGGAAGGAGATGATTTTTCAGTAACTCTTCAGATGCCATAGATCCTAAAAACTACTGATTATTTGACAGAGCAGTGGAAAATATGGAAAGGGATAAATAAACTGTAAAAGTGCTTATTTATTGCAGAGATAAAGAGGGATCCATGAACTCACCAAAGCTGAAGCCATAAGTTGCCATTAACGCCTTATTGACTATAATTATTCCAACTGAAGTAACAACATTGAACATCCATGAAGCCACATCTAAAGCCGCCTTCCTATCAGCTTTGCTTGCAGGCGCCATCTCTTTACTCGTCTGAATTTTTATTTTATTTTTCCTTTTTTCCTTCTTTGATTTGACCTTTTCTTGACTCTTGAATCTAAATTTCAAGGTCCTTCATGAGGTCCAAATTAACTAGATCCTGAGAAAAAATCCTTAAAATTGTCAAATTCTCCCTGTATAATAGACATTTAACTCTCAAAGTTCCGTTAGCTCTTTGGCATCGTTCCCTCCCATGGAAATTCATATATATGAAGGAGTAGAATTGCAAAAAAACATTAAAACTGAAGTCTCATAATTCTTCGGCACAAATTTTCAAACATTTCAGGGGGTCTGAAACTGAAACACAAAATTCCATTAAAAATAAACAAATATCGACAAATTGAACTATTTATTGGCTTAAAGTTCACAGAAAGTACCTTTTAAGCGATATTTCAAGGACTTCTCACGCTGATAAGCCAACAAATTCGAGAAACAGGGTCTTTATGCGCTCTGAAGTCGATCTCCAACAAAGGCCTTCCTAGACAATAATCCGGCTGATCTTTACCGTAATCCAGCCAAAATTGCCGGAAAAAATTCACAGAAGCTTCTCTGAATAACTGAAAAGGTTTTCATGCCGTTTCCCTATAGATCTCAAAGCTACACCTTCAGGAACAGCATTCCAAACACTTGTTTTAGATCTCCAAAATTCGTCAACAATATAAACCAGAAAAAAACGCAGAGGCTTCACGATAAGAAGATGAAAACTTAATACCGGCAATTTTATAAGAATTTTCCGCTTTTTCTTCCCACTAAAACCCACCGGTTTTATCGTTGTTCCGTAAATTTTTGCCGGAAAAAAAAGCCGGAGAAGCAGGAATTCGCCCGGGACGGAGAAATCAATCACAGAGGGATAGATCAAAAGCTATAGAAAGAAAGAACGAAAAGTGAGAGTTATGTTTTAGAGAGAGAAAATCTCGACTTCCATGAGAGAGAGAGGGGAGAGGGAGATCTAAAAAAATAGACAAATAGAGAGAGAGGGAGCAACGTTCTTGGAGAGAGAAAGTCGGATTCTATTTTAGAGAGGGGATAAATCACAAAAGAGAGAAGAAATAAAGGACAGAGATAGAGCGAAATAGTGCTTTTAGAGAGAGGAAGTCATTTTGTTCAAGAGAGAGAGAGAGCAGTGTTTTTGGAGGGAGAGAGACTTGGTAATTTTAGAGAGAGAATAAAAGGTTTGATGGGAAACGAATGAGCAAGGGGCCTTTTAACGAATGGGAGGGAAGAATTTTAGAGGGCGACTTTTTATTCTTAAAAAATAATTAATATTTTTATACCCTTTTCTTTGCCCCGTTAACTACTTACCCTTACTGAAATCGTTATTTTCATTACAAGGCATTTAAGACTTTCCCGATTTTGTTACTCCCCTAATTCTCTTTAATATTGTATGACCAAAATAGCCTTGGCTTTATACAATAATTACGCTTCGCAGTAAATGCATTAGAATTTATTATTACTGTCTATAATAAATACAATTATTTATTATTTGAAATTATATGTTACTTTTTGTTGATTAAAATAAAGTTTGCTTTTTTTATAGGCTTTTTAAGAAGAAATGGGGAGTCTTTTCAGGGGAAGTTACATATCAGTTTTTTTTCTCGATTGAACAATTCTGAACTTGTTCAGATGATTGAGAGTGAACTAATAATAACACTATATATTAATTGTAACTGGTGAATTTAGTTAATATTATTTTGTTGAGGCTGACTAAATGCCCCATGTTTTAAAAAAACCAAGGGATGGGAAATGAGCGTCGTGGTAGCACCCCACACCCTGATCACTGTGTTGTGATTTACATTTTCCCGACACCTCCTACTAACACCTAAAAAAAAAAAAAAATTGATAGAGATTGTCTTCCCCACTAAATTATCCAAAAAATAATAATTTCCCCAAGTGAATATAGTTGTGTTTGTAAATAGAGAACGCTTGCTCGGCTTTTCTTGAGTCTCAATACATACATACATATTTGATGATTGCAACCTTATGATCACAATCAAATGATTGTCATAATGTTAGATATTTATATTAAACAATAGTCAATATGTAACATTGTTGAAGCTCACTTATAATTAACTTATAACATTGTTATCAGCTTACTTCCAAATATTCAATCAATTTCATAGCGTGCCACATGTAACAGATTTAGAGACCCACTTAAAGCTAACCTAATAACAAACTTTTGTTTTTGAAAATTGTTTGATAGGGGTGCAGCCCTATCAAAATAATTAAATCCTCACATCATAACTTATCGAAAATTACAAAGTTAAGTATTGGAAAATCTTTATACCGATCATCTCAACTTAAACATTATAGTTGTAAAAAAAAAATTATGATTTCAAGTTCTAAAAATAATGTATATTATAATAAATTATCTAAACCGTCAATTTTACTTTAAAAATAAGTGTTCATATATCTACAAGATATTTATTATTTTTTAAGTTTCAAAATTTATTGTCGGTGTTGAAAATTGATTTTAGAGTCATCATAGATCTCCGTTGCCAAAAGTACTTTTTAGACTAGGAATTGAGGTGATACTTTCTTGTGTTTTTATAAAAGCTTAGACCTTATAGAAACCTCATTATTATTATTTTTCTCTCTTTCGTTTTTGTTTTTTTTTTTCTCGGTTTTTGGATGGATATGAAATGAAACTTGAGATACCTCATTTAGAATCTCTACAATTTTGGACCTTCTTTTCCCTTTAACTAAGAAAATTACCTTAGAAAATATGATTCCCATATTCGTCGGCATGAATCTCATAGTCATAAACAAAATCTTGGACAAAACCCCCTTTATCCTCAAAACGTCAAAAGCACCCATAAAAAAAATTGGGTGGTATAAAAATAGATTATTTATCTTTATTATAAAAAGGTGACACTTATTGGCACTCATTAAATATTAAATTAGATGGCTTGGGGTGAATCACGATCACTTTTTTTTAAAAAAATTAAGTTTATTTAATGACCCTCAGTAATCATTGTGACATTCTTATACAAAAAGTGACAATCTCATAAAAAATAGGAGCATGGTTTTAAAATTCATTGAATAGGCTATAAGGCAAGGGTCTACTATTACCAGACTACTATTGTAACTGAAATAGATACGGAAACAATGGGTAGTTCTATAGAAATTGATGGAAATCATGACTAGTTGAACAAAAAGACTTATTAATAATCCACTATATCTTCATTGAATATAATAATTAATGGAAATAATGGGTAATTCAACAAAATTCCTCGTAATAGGCAGCATATTTTTATTGAATGTTATTATGTTCAGAAAAAGTTCAGGGTTGAATCCCTAAACAATCAAACTAAGACGCAGCTCATAAATTAACAAGAATAAGTTGTTTCGAGGCCAAAAACCTTTAAATTTGATCATTTCAACTTTGAGATACATGGACGTAAAAAAAAAAATGGACTTCAAGTGTTGAAAATAATGTATATTGTAATGCATTATCTACTATCGATTATTAAGATTTTCAAGTGTTATTAGATTTGTTTGATCTACACTACTTTTTAGGCTTTAAATTTTATAATTGGAGATGAAAATAAATCTTTAGATCATCATAAATATTTTCGGTACTGAAACAACATATTTCGTTACTATTTGAAAGTGTGCCTTATTTTTTATTGTTTATGGCCTTAGCCTTATACAAACCACACCCATTATATTTTGATTGATCATAACGGAAGTTTTAAAAATAATGCTATATAGCTTGTGTTTCTTTCAACGATGCTGGAATGCCAGGCGTTATTTAGGATAAAATACTCAAAACCCATTAACAACCATCATGACAAAATAACAGCCATTATTTGGATATAACGGCTGAGTTCATCGAGCTTATTACCGTTCTATTAAAGTTATGGAATAGATTTCCACAATTCTACCAGCCGTTACAAGAGTGGAGTGCACGGTTTCTTCTTGAACATTGGACCACCAACATACCGTTAGTTGCGCATGGTGAATGGTACACCACATGGGCATAGACCATACTTTTGGTGCACGCCAATGGAGATTATTGTCATTGAGAACTTCATTCAGTATTTATTGTCCATCATCAGAAACCAACGGTGGATGTCCAAATGATCTTGAGATCTCACATTTCCTTTCAAATGGAATTTGTGCAAGTTTGCAACTTTATTTTTAGAAGTGAGGTTGCATTGTTTTATATTGTTTATTTTAATTGAATAATATAGATTTGACATGTCTTTTAAGACAACATCAAAATATAACCCGTTTTTTAAGATTGTGTCTAAAATATACCTGTCCAATTAAAATAGAAGGCATGGACTACTGCAATCTTACTTCTAGATATAAGGTTCAAAGTATACATCATCCTAAAATTATTTAGAATATTATTGGTGAGATATGCCAAGTTTGAGAAATTCATGGAAAATATGAATTATAAAGTTATAGTAGCTTGTAGGAATGGGCTCACTAGGTGGTCAGGGTTGTGGGAAGTCACAACATGACGTATTGAATTCTATTTCTTCTACAAGTAAAGGACCCCATTCCCATTACCGTATGCATGTAAATCCTCAATGTACGCTTTCTAAATGACTGGTGGAGATAAGCTACAAATGTAGCTATTATTGATCTATAGTTCATCTCTACCATTTATTCTATAGTTTTGTATGATGTACTAATACATTACTAGGATGTCTATAGTATAATTTTGCTTCAGACATCCATATTTGCTTCTATTAATTTATATGTACGGCTTCCATGGGTTAACCTTAAAAAATCAAAGAAAAGCACACTTCCAAACTCTTTTGAAATATGTAATTCTGGTGCTAGAAACTCGTAGGATGGTAACAAAATCTATATCTCCCCTCATTATGAAATTTAAAGCTAAAAAAATGATGATGATGATGACCTATGAATATTGAAAATCTTGAAAATAGCAATCCATATAAGGTATTACAAGATGCATTATTTTAGAAGTTGAAATCTTCTTTACTTATTCATATCTAAACATCTCGTTTGTGAGATGATTAATTTGATGGAATTTAGAATATGTGCCTTTGGCCTTACTTTTATAGCATAAAGTTGGTGCCTTATATAAAATCTATTCTGAATTTATTCGAGTAGGTGTACAATTATACTAACAAAGAAGGCGAGGTATCGGGGGTTTTATGAATTTCAAAAAGTTTCCATTTTAAAAGAGATTAAGTTATGGAAAATTTTATAATGACTTGCAATTTTTTTTAGAAATGTATATAATGGTACTATTTACTTTTGATATAAGGAGGTTACAATCATCATTGATCGTTGGATTTGAAATCGGGTGGTTGAAGATGTGTTATTATTTGGACGTGAAGTTCAAAATAGAATGTTTCGAATGTTGTGACATACTTTTATCTATTGGATTTCACATCAATAGCTAAAAGTGATTTGTGACCTCTTTGTACCAAAAATAAATGCATTACCAAAAATAAATACAATCCTATTTTATTTTTTCCCCCTGTAAAACTTACAAATTTATTATCACCCTTTAGTGTGGAATTAGAAGCTCCAATAACAATGTGGCTAGCGGATTGCGAGGATTTAAAATGGACAGTCCAAAAAACTGTTGAAAGATGATTGTTTTTATTTTTTATTTCTTTTTTATCCTTCATCATCGAGGGAGATTACCGATTTGCAATATTCCCATCTTCGAAACTGCATTTTCCGGTGAGATATGAGGTGCAACTATACAAAGCCACAATTTTATATCGAAACATTATCCAACAAAAAGTGGAATTAGGGAAAATAGGGTTGGGCCATCGGTGTTTAGGTGGGGCAGATGCTTCAATATAACGTCCCACCCTCCTTTTCCACCGTTAACTAATAGAAAAAGAATAATGAAATTATTTTTTTAATATTTTTAAATGAGTAAGGGATAAGTTAGATAAATTTAGTAAAGAAGTCGCTTCATATTTACATGGAAGTTTGAAGTTAGAGGGTAATTTTCATCCTTTTGCCGGTCGTTTTCTTCTACTCAAGGAAAGTCTTTGGAAGTTTGAAGTTATAGGGTAATTTTCATCCTTTTCCCAATCGTTTTCTCTACTCAGGGAAAGTCTTTAGGCTTGAGGAAATGGCTTGAACAGGGGCAGTTTTGTAAATAGAACATCGCTATCATAGTGATTATTTGTTTTCCATTCGAGGAGGAAAATGTGGTGTCACAATTTGCTTCCTTAAAACCAATAGAGAGAGAGAGAGAGAGAGAAACCTTGCATGTGTTGGACTCTTGATCCTGACGTCTAGACTACCTTTTAATAAAAATGGAGACCAAATTATACTTGGAAAAGTCCTTTGATGAATTGATTGCAATGGTCACATGGTCCAATTAGGAAGGTGTCTTCCATGTGATATTTTTTTACTTTTTAGAGAGAGAGAAGGTAATTCTTAGCTCAACATCCCATTTTCCTATGGCCAAGTTTGGGACCTGACCGGACCCGGGATCTGATGAGTAGACCCGAGGTGGGTTCAAATTTTAGACCCAAAAGATCATATCCGAGTTTAAAATCTAGACCCGAATAGTATTTGGGTTCGGATCCAAGTCCAGCCAGACCCGACTTGTTGCCACCCCTTTGGCACGACACATTAAGCGTAATTGGGAACTTGCAGCTCAAAAAACTGGTTTTCACCACAGTTTGGTCGAGCGTACTATAGTCTTTTTCATGCCGGACAAGGGAGTGGTGTGGCAATTCAAAGGAAGGTCAAGCCACCAAAGTTCAAAAATGGCGGATTCTTTTCCCTTCTCATGTAATCTCATCAAGTTGGGATCCCATCACTTCATTTATTGAAGGGATCCAAGTTTTGTTTTTTGTGTGAGAAATAAGGGTGAGGTTTGTACGAGATTTCAACATTATTGGATTAAAATAAGATACACTTTAAAATAAGATATTTTTTTATGGGTGTTTGAGGTGTACCTTACTTCAATAGTACACCTTATATAAACTTTATTTCTTTAGACAATGATGAATTTCAATAAATCAAATAGTAAAGGGATCATATTCTATAACACCATTTATTTTTTGTATAAGTAGGTCATAATCATTTTTAACCATTGGTAGTGAAATATGATATATTGAAACATGTCACAACATTCAATAAATTTTATTTTAGACTTTTTACCTAGTCAACAACACACCCCAATTATTATTGAGTAAGTATTATACATGATAGGTAAGCGATTATATACAATGAGACCTAATATCTTTTGCACAAATGCTACAAGCATTTTACACCATCATTTAAAATTAAACAATTAATCAATGGTCCTGCTCAATTTTTCATTTGATAGCTATAGGTGATAAAGATTTTTCATAAAAAATAAAATAAACGGTGTTATATATATTTTATTTCGTGAAGCGAGTATAGTTTGCAAAGGCTCATCTCTGAAATCTAACATGATATTCGTGGACTTTGTTAGAGAAATGCCATACACAAGCATCTATTTTTACATGTGATGGCTTATGATATTCGTGACTTTTCCATACTTGAGGTATAGGTCTCCTTGTATGCATCTCGTACCGTTAATGAAGATATACGTGTATAATATGCGTGTCCAAAAGTTTTTATACTCCAATGGGAGAATACTATTAATTTACTCCTTCAGATAAAGTCCAATCTAAGAGTAGTTTCAATATCTCAAATTTTGAGGACGTAACCTCTTAAACCTATAGGCTAACGTCAAAAAAGATCGCAGTCTCTATCTATGCACTTAAAAGAAATAACATCTCAAGATTGAGCATAGACCGTTCAAAATTTTGAAGGTGAGATATATGGGATAGAAAACTTCAAACCAATTTTTTTTTTTTTGAACTAATCATCTATTGATTTTTATGCATTCTTAATATTTTGGATTGACAAACATTATCCAAAAGTGGATTTTTTCCCCAAAGGCGTAGATAAACAGTATGCTCCCGCATGAACATAATATATGTGCTTTACATGTTAATGCACATAAGACACCGACCACACTAATTGCTCCGCCTGTCGAAGCGATGTTTGGCGGGACCAAATATCGAATATTCCCCAGTGAACATAGTATAATTTTGATATAGGGTGCAGTTCGCATACGGATGCCTCCTTTTTTTTTTCAAATTTTATCATGATATATAATTTTGATGTAAAATATTTTTAGGATTATCTCAAAATCTATTTTTATAACTAATTATAAAATTTTAAATTTCAAAAAATGTTAAAATCAAGTAGATCTATAAACATTTGAAAATCTTGAAAATGGACGGTGTAGATAATATGTTGTAAAATGCACTATTTTTTAGATTTAAAATCTTTTTATTTTTCATGGTCATACATCTCCATGAAGAGATGATCAATGAAAGGGTTTTTAAGCATTAAAACTATATTTTTCAACGGGTTTTTTTAGATGCATCCGTAAATCTACTTTATAAGGTTGCATCCTTATATACATTTTTTCCTTTGATATATTGTTCCTAGTCTTTATTGGATACAAGAACGTTACAATCACCTAAATTATAAAACTAAGCGAGTAGAAACATTTAAATTTTTCTCGATCTAAAGCAATTTTGAGGCGCCGTCAAACGTGATTTGTGGAGCATGAACTAGTTGGGGAGTTTTTCTCTCTTCTTAGAGAGAGAGAAGAGAGAGAGGGAGTTGGGGAAGGAAATAATGTCGTTTCTCACCTATGGGATCACCATTCAGTTGGACTTTTCTGACAAATAGTCTCTTGTGATCTACCTCTCAAAGGAAATCAACACTACATGTTCAAGCATGCTCTATATGTGTTTCGAAAAATAATGTTTTAATATTGAAGACCTTCCAAAGACGATCAGGTAATGTTAAGAACTCAAAATTTAAATTTATCTTTCTAAAAGTAGATTCCAAAAATTTTGATAAAAATTAAATTTGGTGATTTTAAATTGGATCTTAAATATTATCATTAAAAAAATCATATAAATAGGCTTTTTGCCTAAGTGAGTATTTTTTTTACAATATTTAAAGCATTTTATTATTAAATCAGAGAATTACGAAAATCAAATCATAACAACACGGTTACATCATCAAAAATCACCACATAGGATAGAGTCGGACGTATTTTTTGTTAGAGCACCTACCGGGTCATTTGCTTCCCTATAGACATGAAACTCTAAACAAAACAAGTCCATAATTTGCACCCAACACTGCTTCAATTGCTATAGTACCTTTTGCTCACTCTTACACCATTTAATGGTATTTAAAGAATCCCCTTCTACCGTACATACCGAACCCATCACCTTGTCTTTTATAATCTTCAAACTTTGGAGCAAAAAAACCATTTGAGCACGCATAACAAAATATGACATTCCCAGCCCAATCTCCTTCTAGAGTGGATAAGCTTATAATTTGCTCATGTTAGAGTGGGAGTTCCCATTCCACAAAAAATATAAACTATAGTCTACGATTTATTTTAAAACTTGGAGATCCGAACCGTGAATTGCCAATCCGAATCATATTTGGTGGGTGCACCATTTGGGTCCCTTCCCTCAAAATTCCCCCAATTTTTATTTATTTATTTTTAACGGGGTTTTCACCAGGTGGGCAATCCAAAACCCGATTGTGAGCTTTAAAACACAGTGAGGACCATGCCCTCAGGTCTTTGGCTATATTTCCAAGTTCAAACGTCAAAGTTTGATTCAAACTTTGAAACCTTGAGCTCTGTACTTTATCTATGGTGGAAATCAATTTGGCCTTGTTTTCTTTTTTTGGCTCCTAGCTTAGTGGTCAGATCCTAGTAACCCTAACACGATGTCAAAGGAAAGTCTAACCCAAGGAGTTGCCAAACTAAGTTAACTAAAAAAATTATTGACAAAAGGATTTGGGTAAATAAAAAAAGGGTAAAAGAAGTACAAAAAAATATTGGAAGCTTTTTTTGTATTTTCAAACATAAATATGACTTAAATATTTTTAAAGACTTACAGTCGATTAATCTGAATCGGACAGTTGAGAGGGAACTAACATCACTAAAGCCAAGATGCCGACCCCCTTATATTTGCAATTTTTATTGAGGAAGTTCTAGCTAGGGCCATGATCCTGACCCTTACCACTAAGCCAAGAGGCCGATCCTTTTGTAGTTGCGGTCTTTTGTTAAGTAATTTCCACTTATTGTGGTTATCACATGATGAATGTAGAATATTTTTTCCCAAAGCTTGATTCATGGGGTAATTGATTTACAAAATTTGGTGATACCGCAACCCAAAACCCTATTGAAAAATGCAACCACATCATTGAGAAATCTTGTGATGACCGGTAAATAAATTTTCATCCCTAATTATAGAATTTCAAGCTAAAAAAAGTGGCGCAAATTTGACAAATCTATGAGTACCTGGATATATAGTCTATAAAAAAACATGTTACAAAAAAATATTATTTTGGGGCTTGAAATCTATCTTTTTCAAGTCCCTTATTGTTTTTATTTTTCTCCCCGTCTTTTCTTCTAGATTATTATATCCTACCCCATAAAATTTTTTATCCTATCCAAACACGGTCCATGTGGGAAGCTTCCAAATGAGGTAATTTTGATCTTATTTCAAAATGGATATTCCTATCATTTAGAAAGGGTGAGGTTTGTATAGAGCCGAGTCTCTAAACAATCAAAGTAAAGCCTATGTTCGAATAGTGTCAGGGAATATAATTTCAATACGGTAAATCTTTGTAATAATCTTAAAATATATTTTCATTTCTAATTATAAAATTTAAAGCTTAAAAAATAGTGTAGATCAAGTAGACCTATGAACACTTGAAAATCTTGATAATCGACGGTCCAAAATTATGTTACAAGATGCAATGCTTCTAAAAGTTAAAATCTATTTTTTTCTCATGTACATGCATCTTGATACCGAGATGATCAATTGACGATATTTGAACATCAAAACAACCTCTTCTAGTGAAATATTTGAAGTAGGCTCTAGTTTGCTTGTTTAGAGGGCTCTATATAATTTTTTCCCTTTCCTTCAGAAAAACCATAAGTATAAGGAAAAAAAAAACATTACATGGTCCCAAGGAAATAAATTGTTCACTTGGTCCTACGGGCCGAACACCTTTGTGGTGTGATCTGATGGACCCCAAAATTCATTTTTTTCTTTTTCTTTTTGAATGAAAGATTTTGGAGCTCAAAAAGTACCATTATGGAAATCCCCTCCAAAACTTGATTGAATTGCTCTTTCTGGACTAAGCAAGCAGTAGGAATCGAGGCTAGGACATTGCATTTCAAACATCAACTGCTAACTAATTAAGCCTCAACCAAATTCCTAACTTTAATTGGATTATCCAAATTAATTGATACCAGATATAAAAAATTTAAGAATTTTAATCTTAAAATCGTTTTTTTCCTTTTTCTCTTACTATTTGATATGATCTTCAGGATGCACTAAAATTTGTTTTATAAATTATCAGTTCAGCCAAGTATCCAAGGTGTTTTGGCTGTCAGATTAAATGTACAAATAGGTCCGGAGATACCGCCATACTCAAGAATCCTCCCTCTGTATGAGTCTGTGTCTGTGTGTGTGCTGATATTATCTTTCTATTCTCTTCGTGCTCATATTATCTTTCTATTTTCTCTGTGAGTCTCTGTCTCTTGGTGTGCAATACCCATCCCCCACCTGTTGAAAAAATGTCCTCTTCGGAGACATCGTAAAAATTGGAATGATACATAGAAGATTGGCATGGGCCTTGCGCAAGGATGACACGCACAAACAACTGTTGAAATATGTACTTCGATGCATTCATTTTAATGGCCACTTTGGATGAATTCTTAAATGGATTTTCTACCATTATCTCCCCCCACTTGTGCATGAATATTACATATTATCAATAACAGGCTCTCTAATCAGAGGTGGTTGGGACGGTAGATACAACTGCAGGCATCTAGAATTCCATTCTCACCATGGCCCAAACAAACATTGGCAATATTTCTAAAAGTAATTGTCACTTTGCGTCGACAACACCCCTAAATAGTAAAGATTTACAAACAGGGGAGAAAAGAACATATCAGCTGGAAGAATATCCCTCGGGGCGCAGACCAAACTGACTCAAATGAAGAAGTTCTAGCATGGACCACAAAATTTTCCCTTGGTTGATATTTTAGGTTATTAGGAATTACATCTGATGATGTTCCACAATTCATTAGGATAGAGTTTTCATTTTTGGAGTTTCAGCTCTATAAGTAGCAATACAGGAGCAAAGTGAGTGCCATGAGCTCTGTCTTGCTCTAGTTTTATTTTTTTATTTTGAAAATATGAGGATGGTACGTTATTTTGAGCGAGGCATTCGCCCCCTAACCACCGATGCCCCAGCCCCATTACCCAGCTCCATTTCGAATCTTAGCCCACACACTGTTGTATTTGGTCCTCTCATTTTCCTCTTATGCTCTTTTTTTACAATTAGGAATGTATAGGTTTGAGCATCACTCAGCCTCTGTGAAGATAGATTGCTATATTCCTTGATCAGAAAACTTATACATTTTAAAGATCCCAATAAACGAGTAAAGAGGATTGTATGCTATAAACCCGCTTTCCTTTAGTACAAAATGTAATAAACATCTAGTGCCATATGTGAAATCAGGAGCCAGTGGTATATCTTGTATCTGCACATCACTCGAAAAAAAATTTCTTGAGGTTTGAGGGCACCCTGTCTCATGCCCTCAGACACCCAATTTGCAATTTAATGGTTAGGGGTGATTATAACCTTTGTGTAGCAAAGATAAATAATCTTACCGAAAACTTTACGCATTAGAAAATAACTCTCATATTAAGAAAAACCGACCAAAGTAACCCTTGTGATTCACCAGCAGCCTTGGTTTCACTTACCACTATGCTCTATGTCATGGAACACGGACAAATAACTTACAAGCTATAATTATAAGCTCTGCCTAACTTCCTCAAAGTGCATTAGCAAAAATAACTAGAACCAGGTAAAAAAATGGAGATTTTATGCATCTTTTTTGCTTGCTTGGGGTGGTAAAAATGGCTCCCACCATCCATATTCATATTTGGAATATGGAGCCACCCAATTTTCGGGTTTCTCGAACTTGAGATCGACTGGGTTTGAGGCCAAAGCTTCCTCTAGGCTCTCAGCTTCAAACTGTTCTGATAAAACTCTGTCTAATCTTAGCTTCATAAACCTGTACAAGATAACCGACAAATGAGACAAACAAAAATGAAGAAATTTTAAGTTCTCATCGTTTTGGTTTTGAGTGAATAACAAGTATTTTCCCAAAGTTTAAAAAGATTGCAGTAAATGATTCAAAGTTACAAGCACAACAGAAAATTGGAGTAATTTTCAATTTTCATTGTTTGTTCATAACTCATAAGAAGTTTCGATTCTCCTTCATGAAATCAATTCATGGAAGGCAATGAGATTTGGCATTTAAGTTCTATGTATGAACTTTATTTCTTTCTTTTTTTATAATTAAGTTCTAAGTCAAAACTCAAAACAAAAATTTAAAATAAAATCATCAAAATATCCCTTCAAGTTTTAGGGCTATTATGGTTACTTCATAATTAAAATAATTTTTTTGTATTTTTTTATAGGTGCATGATGATGAGAAATATTTACCACTCAAAACTTGAAAAATATATACAATGTGGCAGAAAATACAAAATTAATTTACAACATGCGCCCTTAAAAAGGGGGGCTTTAGCATAAAATATATAAAACAAAGGAGAATTTTTAAATTTAGATAAAAATCGGATTTTTCCATGAAGCCCACCACCCACCAACCCAACCACACACACGCACATGGACTGGGTTGTTTCTATAAGTCGTCGACTCCCATAAACATGTGCGTCCTCCCTCTAAAGTCCATCTTAAAGATGGATTTTAGATCCAAATTTTTAAGAGATTCAAGATCTAGGCCATGATGATCTCAAGTATGGAAAAAAATTAAAATTTTCAATTTTAAATGTATGTTTTGAATTTTTTGAAACATTTACTTACGTTTTTTTCTTCTACCATCCATCTTCATATGGATGTTCAATGTTCAGAGGAAGCATGCATTTCCGGACTCAAAAAATAACTTTTCAAAAAAATAAAATAAAAATAATAAATATGAAAAACACTTTCCAACACCCATAGGCGAAGTGAATAGTGTTTTCGCCCCAATAACATACATAATATGTCCATTGCGGTTTAATGTGAAAAATCAACCGCCGCGGACCAACTATATCCGTGGTGATACCACAACAGACATATTGCGGTCGATTTTTCCCCACTGTTCAAAACAATAGGGGTGGCGAACCTATATGTGAAAATACTGTTTGTTTTCGCCTATAGGCGTTATATATATATATATATATATATAATAAAAGAGAGAGAGAGAGATTAATATGTATACGTGATCCAGGTAGCATTTGTTGAGACAAGGGCAACAGCAGGGCGTTTCAATCGAGCAGTGAGCTTGGGAAAGTTTTGTAAGAAGTTAGGTTCAATGACTAGCCAAAAGTCTTGCTCCTTTTGCCTCTCCCCATAGAGTCGAAGCCTCTCACACAAAAGTTCTTTGAAATGTTCCTCTTCATCTAGCATGAATTTTGCGTTTGCCACCACAAAATGGTATTTGACTGCCTTCTTCTCCTGAAATTCAATTTAATAAACAAATAATATAGAAAACAAGGAACTTTCTCCAAAATCCAAATCAAGGACTCCACTTAGACTCACCCAATTGTTTGAGGGTATAGATAGGGTAACTTTGAGGCTGGTGGTTTCACCAGTCATCGTTGGTGATTTTAGCTTTCATGTAATTGTATTATCTACGTGCTTCTCTTTATTGCAATGAAATCCATGGTTAATATTAAAAAAAAAGAAAAGAAAAAAAAAGGAAACTCATCAATGGGAACCTATTAGGTACAACTTACAAGTGACCTACTTGAAAATGTACCTATGTTTAAAACCATCCTTTTTTAAGGCGAAAATACGTAATAAGATCATTTATCTTAAATAGAAGCAAGTTACGATCATTTTTAGCTGTTAGATATGAAATCTGTTGTCGTCTAGGGATATGCCATTGATTCACCTCAAATTCTCAAGAGATTTCATCAAACTGCCTAATTCGTCGCCAATATTGCATTTGACAACTAATAGCTACAGGCAAATGTAATCCTCTTGTACCATATATATAAATAGTCTCACATTATATCTTTTTTTTCATAAGTCAAATCTTTTTTCCAACTAATCAGGGTTGACTACACGAATTTTGTCAGTTTATCGGTGTCATTAAGGGTCATACCCTTGGTGAGTCCATAAGTTCCCATATATTTTTTCTGTCGGGGGCCATACAATGGACATGTCCACAAAAATCATGAACTCAGGCCGATCCTAGTAGCATGACAAAAAATAATAATTTAATCTTAATTACACACACCATTTTATAATAAACAACTGCTCCAAACAAAGAGCAATCATACAAATTCCAACCATTTTATAAATAAAAGAAGATCATGTGTTGAGAGAGAGGTTTTCAATAATCCTTGATAATTAAAAATAAATAAAAATAAAAAATGATTTACCTTTGATACATGTGGTCACAATGGCTTACAACTATCCAAACTGAAATCTGATAGATTAGCTAGCTTAGTAATAGCAAAACCCATGAGAATTATCATTGATTTCCCTTTCTAAAAAACAAGTATAATAAATAAACACAGAAGCCATAGAGAGACTACTTTCTCTCTCACAGAGAGAGAGTGAAGGCATAGCTAGTTAAGCAATGGCATCCCCATTGATTGCACTTTCTACAAACAAGTATAAATACTGTAAAATTAACACAGGAGAGACTGACCACTTTCTCTCTCTGAATTCTCTCTAATTCTTACATGGATACAACCATTAATGGGTAGTTTGGGTCTGCCTCAAACCCCATTACCACAATCAAAATTTCTCTCTCTACAAACAAGTACAATCAACACAGAAGAGAGAGAGAGAGAGAGAGAGAGACTTACCGTTTCAACTGCAACGGCTGAGCCACGCTGATCAGAGTCTACAGCCAGGGCTCGGCTCCGGTTCGCTGAGCCGGAGATGGAGGCCAGAGCCGAGCCACCACTTTTGCTAAAAAGCTTCTGATGAGTCTTGTTATAACAGGAGAAGGAAGCAACGATCGTCGATGGATTAGGAGGAGGAGCGAGCGGAGAGGCACGGCGCCGCCCCGGCGGGTGGCTCAGCGCCAAGCAGGAGCAGCTGCGCAACAGAAGCGTAGATGGAGGCGCCATTGTCCCTTTCTCTCTCTTCCAAGAGTGGGTTTCTCTCTCTAAGAGTGTGAAAAACAGAGGATTTTAATGGCGATCTCTCTCTCTCCATCCTTTTTCCCTCTCTTTTGAGTGCGACATCTACAGAGAGATAACCTTATCCCCTTTGGACATTGACAAAAATACCCCTGATAATTGTTTGAATTTCTCAAGAGTCTTGGTTTAGAAGCTTTGTTTGAGCAGGACATTTTTGTCCCAGAACTGCTGAGGACCGAAATAACAGTTCGTATATTGTACTCCGGCAGGAGCCTATTGGTCATATAGTTCGTCACTCAGATGACCTATTCGCAAGTATTTTTTGAGTCTGAGATTTTGGGACGTACCTAAATTCATAGATAATCATTTTCAAAATAAATATTTTGAATATTTATTATTTTGACACACATATTGCCCTTTAAAATTGGACGATCTCCGGTCAATTTTGGGATATTATTTTTTTTCTAGTTCAATTCAAAAAAATATTCACTTAGGTTGCATCTGGTCTCAAAATTTCTTTTACATTGAGGGAGTAAATGCATGTTACATTCCTTTGAGAGTATTAAATCTTTGGAAAAGTTTGGCTCTAAACAGTCAAATTAAAGTGCACATCAAAATTAACAGTCAAATTAAAGTGCACATCAAAATTTCATTCGAAGAGGTTGTTTTGAAGCTCAAAAATCCTCAATTCGATCATCTCGATAAACTGGGCAGTTTATTTTCTATTTTTCTCCCTCCATAAAATCCTACCTATAATTAATTTTAGGAATTCAAATTTTGGGATGTAACATCTTCATCCATATATTAACTTCAATACAAAAGAATTTGTTGTTGCACCCTCCATGCATATGAAATAATCTCCAAATTGAATAAAGATCATTCAATTTTTAGATGATGAAAACTAAGTGTTAGAAAACTCAAATTCCCAAAAAATAATAATAATAAATAATCATGCAATGATTCATAGATGGTTCTCAAAATTTAAGATCGAAAAAATCCTCCCAAATAAGTCTTCAGACGGAGGGAATAGAAATAAGCTATGCTCTCGAGGCAGCATAGTATACATGCTCGTATGTTTTTGTTGGGGAGATTTGACAATCATTTTTATGGAGTTACAACACCCAACAATAGTTAATTAAGAAAATAAAACAGAAAAATAAAATGCCTTATACACTTGGTTTCAAAAGAAGCTTAGTGGTAAGAACCTGCACAGGCTTTGAAGCGCCTCTGTTTGTTCTAAATTTAATCATATGGCAATAAAGAAATTGGACTTAAAAGAAAGTAATTGTCATTCAAGAGGCACTAAGGAATATGAAATTAAAGACGAATACTATAATAGGGAACATGGAACATTTAAGTTCCCTATTGACCTTTTATAGTGAAATAGAGCACATAAATTGAGGTACTATCGGAGACCCTTACGATAGCTAAAAAAATGTATTTTTATTTTTATTATAAAATTTAAAGCTCCAAAAATTATATAAATCAAATAGATTTATAAGCACTCCAAAATGTTGAAAATAGACAATCTAATATAATGTGTTATAAGATGTATTATCTTTAAGATTTAAAATCCATTTTTTCTTTCATATCCATGCATCTCGAGGTCAAGACGAATAATTGTAGAGTTTTTCAAAAAAAATTTATTATAAAACTACTCAAGAAACTAATTATTTGACCCTTTAATAACTAATATTAAAAAACCCTAAAAAAGACATATAAGTTGAAATAGTTGTAAATGAGTAAAATGTTGAACAATTTTCCTGAATCAACAAGAATGTACCAACATAAACGTATACAGCTGACTTAGATGAAAAAGGAGATAAAGACATCTGATCAACCCCGTAGACACCTTTTTACAGCTAATAATGAAAGATATAGGAAATGACAGGCAAAGTAAATGAGCAAATGTTCCACTAGTGCTATGGAATACCTCAGGCAGCTGGATTACCACTTGTATTCAACGAATTTGGGTTTTTTCATACTGTGAGCATGATCAATGAAATACGTTAGGCAGCTGGATTATAGATAAACTTGACATATTTGTACCAAACGTAAATAATTTTATTGTATATTTTTCCCTGTAAGAATCAAATCATCCCAACTATTTGAGGATCGGCTACCATTATGACATTCATTACCTTAATTACAAATAAATATGACAATATACAAAAAATATATGGACATATGCAATACCCTATTTTTAATTACATTAAACTCTCCATTTTCAATATAAAAAAACTACTTATTTTATTTTTTATTGAATATACAATAAGATGGTTTATGATTGATTCGGTGGAAGATAATCATATTTACTTGTAGCTGTTAGATGCGAAAGTAAGTAATCAGGATACAGCATTCACCATGCTCAAAGCCCACTTATGGAGACATTGTAGACGAGATAGAGATCCCATCACTTATGACCTCTGCCTTTTCCGGCGACTTTAAAGTCAGAACTTCTAAATTACCCGGTGACCCCTCGGACTCGAGCCCCTTCAAAATCCCCAGCAAAGAGTCTAACACTTGTTTCATCGTTGGCCTCTGGTCTCCCTGTCGCCTCACGCACGTGCAAGCCACCCTCAGAAACTCCCCCATCGATACCTCGTTTATTTCGGGCCCTAGCTTCGGGTCTACTATTCGCTGAATTGCTCTTCTTCCGGCCAAATTTTCAGGTGCTTCCCACACGTGCGCTTCGCCAACTAACGGCTCCAACCCTCCCGACGGCGTCTCTAACGTTTTCCGTCCACATAAGAGCTCCAACATAACAACCCCGAAGCTGTACACGTCAGCAAACTCCGTTACGTGCCCGCCGAAAAAATACTCCGGATCCAAATACCCGGCTGTACCCATGACCTCAGTCGACACGTGAGTGACACCGAGAGGTCGATACTTGGACACGCCGAAATCGGAAAGCTTGGCGTCACCTGAATCCGTCAGGAGAATGTTTGTGGGGTTAACGTCCCGGTGTATAACGGGGCCGTTATGAAAGTCATGGAGATAAGCCAATCCCTCAGCACAATCAACGGCGATCCTCACTCGATGCCTCCACGACAGACGGTCCTGATTCATTGCACGTGCGAGGCTGCCCCCTCGCATGTACTCGTACACCAAGAGGGGCTCCTTTTTCTCAGGGCAGTAGCCCAAGAGGGCAGTTAAATTTCGGTGCCGAAATTTCGCCAAGAGCTCGACTTCGCGGTAAAACTGACCCACTTTCCTTTGATGTGAAATCCTTTTCACGGCGACTTCTTGACCGCTTGGAAGTTTCCCTAAATAGACTTTTCCGGCTCCCCCTTCTCCGAGGAACAATTTCCGGTCAAACCCATTGGTGGCTGTCGTTAGCTCAGCTTTCGTGAATACATAGAAGCCCTCCGTCGGAAGTGGAGATTCCGGCGAGCTTCCGGCCCAATCCCCTCCGGTAAACGTACCGCCCCACCCAGGAGCCATCACAGTTTTGGGCTTTCGAAAGCGTTTGGCCAAGACCAGGAAGAGAATCACACTGGCTGTTATGGCGAAGGCTGCGGAGGCGGAAAAGGCCGCGATGTATATTTTCCGGTGGTGTTTTCCGGAGGTCGGGAGTTGGATTCCGGCAGATGGAGGCGGTGGAGACGGGACGAGATTGCTGGTTCCTAGGACGCCGATGTTCTCTAGTACCTGTAAAATGCAGAGAACGAACGAGCGGAAAAGCTCAAGTTCTGGCAGCTGAGCCCATATTCCGATGGTCGCCGCCATTCCGCAAGGCACAAATTCCTTGCTTCTAGTGGTGTTTAACAAGCCGAGTGTCAGGGAGATTATGGAGTTTTGACACGCGGAGCATGAGCTCTGGTTCACGGCGAGTTCACGTGTGAGACACTTGCTGGAGGCCGAGGAAAGATTCAACAAGGAATTGAGCTCGGCCATGGTAGAGTACTGGCACGCCCTTTTACCAGCGACGAATTGGTCCGAAGTTTCGAAGGAGCAGCGGGAGTCTGAGGTCAGCAGGGAGGGGCGGACGAGGCCTTGTCGGAGGAGGTAGCCAGAGAAGGCCGTGACACAGGAAGTGGCGGAGTATTCAGGCAACAATGCGACGGAGGATGAGTTTGCATGGCGGATGACGGCATACATGAAGGAGGCGAACACAAACCAGCAGCAGCTGGTCTGGGGGGCTATGGTGGCAGGGTCTGAGTAGTTGCGGTAGCATGAGGGGGGGATGAGGGTGGCGGCATATGGGATGTCGTAGGGGCAGGTCTCAGCCATGGTGGCTGAGATTTGGAGTGCGATTAGTAGGGCCGCTGCCAGTAGTGGAGGCCGCATTGTCGAGGGTTTTCGAGTGGAGATTTGGCGAGGTTAACTCCACCTCTGCAAATGAGAGAGAGAGAGAGAGAGAGAGAGAGGGGGACGAGGGTGGTTTAAAGGGAGACAACGGAGCTTCAGAGAGTGAAAGAGAATAGGAGGGAGTAAAAAGAGAGCAGCGAGTCGGTGCGCCTCAATTCGAAAAAGTTTAAGTAGATTGAGAGCAATGCCCATCGCTATTACGTGTCGCCGATAATAGAGTGAAAGGACACCAGCCTGCGTGTGTCCCACATTACATAAGGGTTGGAAACACATTGGGTCCGGCCCGACCTGACCCGCAACCAACCATTTGAATCCACAATTTAGACCTATACCCGCCCAGACCTCCCATCCATTTTCACCCCTGGAGAGAACATGGGAGTTTAAGATGGACCTGACCCTAACAGTATTCGGGTCAATATTTTTTACCCGGACCTCACTTTTTGAATCCAAAATTTGGACCCGAGGTCGCGTCCATTGGCCCCTAGGAGAACAAGATGAAGATGGACACTGGAGAGCCAACTCGTGTCTTGTGACAGAGGAGAGAAAGAGTGGGTGTCTTGACCAAGAGAGAGTTTTCCGCACGACAGGAGTAGGTGTGCGTAGACCCGCGGTAATTCAACGCGGGTTGACTGATTAATGGGTTGACTGGCTCTACACCTTACAAGTTAAAACCAGCATGATTAGTGTACTCCCGCGTGGGAGCAGAGTATATAGTTATTCCCTCAGGGAAAATGGCTCCTAATGGATCCAGTTTACAATCACCATTAGAATATTTTAAAGGAAAAATAAATAAATTTAAGTATTTAAATGCTTGGATTTGATAATACAATAGTTAGATATTCTCTTATTAATCCAGATCTTAGGAGGTTAATTTTGACATATATTGCCTTAATTTTTATTTTTATTTTGTCCTGGTTGGATGATGGGTTCATGAGGACCAAATTTTAGTGCCCAAAAAACACTCTTAGAGGGTCTTGTTTAGTATTAAATGGACACTGACACAAGTATGAGATAGAGATTCACATAGGGACGGTGTCTTCCCGTTAGCCTAAAAACCCAACAAAACTTGATAAGTTCATATCTTTAATTTTATATAAAAAATTTACACTTCTTTATCATATATACACAATTTTTTTTTTTTTTTTATAACGTTCAATAAGTGGATGGAGCAGCAACGGGAGGTGATGGTAACTCAAAATGAGACCTTGCGGCCACCATTACCTTTTTCCGATTTATACAGGAAAAGTTTATATAAGGTGTTAAATATATATTACAGAAGTAAGGCAGACATCAAAAACATATTGAAAGAAAAGTTTTTTTTTGAGAAATCTATTTTTTAGATACTCTAGATCTACATTATTTTTTAAGTTTTGAATTTTATAATTAAAGATGAAAATATATTTAGGGTTAGTCAAAGATTTCAAGAATTGAAATCACATTTCTCGATACTATTTGATGGTGGGCTCTAATTTGATTGTTTAGAGCCTTGATTCCATACAAACCGCACACATCTTTGATTAGTTTCAATGTTGTTTTACAAATTTTTATTCGATACTAAAAACATAGTTATTAGAGAACCTGGGGTAGATTTTTTCCCCTGATTATTATACGTAAATACTTTTTGAACCCTTTCTTAAATGCTTTTTCAGTTAGTTTAAAAAAGTCAAGAAATTTTGCTTTCAATAGTCGACACGTTTGTTATAAATAATAAATTGCTCTCTATAAATGCACCTGCCTACTTTATATGTGTTCATCCTGACTCAAATGATTGTGGTAGTTACGAAATTAGTAAGGGAAAAGTTCCTGATGAGTCATCTCTTTAGGGTTTTGGAATTGAAACAACAATGAAAAAGATTATATAGATACATTTCAAAAATTTATAGAAAAAATTTGTTTTAATATTGAAAAAATTTCTAATAAAAAAAAAAAAAGATTTGGAGTCCCAACAATAGTGCATCTTGTAATATATTATCTATACTATCGATTTTCAAGATTTTCATATATTTATAGATATGCTTGATTTTAACTATTTTTGGAGTTTAAAATTTTATAATTAGATATGAAAATAAATTTTGAAATAATCTTAAAAAAAAATTCACCAAAATTACATGTTATGATAAAATTTGGAGGTGTGCCTTAATTAGATTATTTAAGTTTGAAACCTTATAAAAACCATACCTAATCTTAAATCATTGAAAACCAGTTGTGATTATCTACAAAGATATCACTTACCTTTTGTATATTGAGGTCAGAACTACTCCCACTCATTAGATGTCAAATTGGATGGTTTGGGGTGAGTCACAAAGTCTGAGAAATTTTTGTTTAAAACTTTATGTCTAACCAATGGCACTCTTACAAACACAAATTTTGAAATCTAAAAGACAAAATGGTTATGACCTCTATATGCAAAAAGTAGATGGTCTCTTTGTAGGAAGTCCCATTGAAATAAGTACTCCTAAAAAATGCAAGATAGATCGTTACTAAGCCTCAAATTTCATTAATGTTCTTTAAATTTATGATAGTTGCACTATAACCCTAGGTTTGGCAACAGACCCGAGCCCGAGCCCGGCCCCTAGAGGGGTCCTAACCTTGTCTCGATCTAGAGAAGAAGGTTAACAAGAAAAAAAGAGAAATACATAGGACATAGATAGACCAAGGGCGACAGAGAGAAATAGTGAGCGTGAGACATGAAGTTAGAAAGGAGAAGAAAGAGCAGAAATAATAGAGAAGCAGTAGGAGGGGAAGAAGAAGTGAAGGAGGCTGGGTTTGGGTTTGGGGAGGTGCGGTGGCTTCCTTTATCTGAGAATCAGCTAAAGAGTTGATAGGCAAAAAGGCGATGGTTTGCTCTCTGAGCGTCAGGAGAATTTCAGCCAAGTATCCACAAATTTCCAAGGAACGGATGGGAAGTTGCATCACTTAATTGCGTTCAGATAATCTCCTTCCATTGTCACATGGGAATATGCTTCTCCCAAATTGGATATGGCAAACTTTAAACCAGTGTTTAAAAAAACGTCGAGTCGAACCGGACTCGCCCGGTTCGACTCGGGAATCGGCAATGGACATGTCGGTTCCGGCAAATTACACGGAATCGTCCTGTTCCAGAGAAAACGGGGCGATTCTGTACAGTGACTTGCCGATTCACTGTACGGAATCGGCAAATCCCGTGAAGAATACGGGCTGCACAGTGTTTTTCACGGGATTCTTCAAAATTTGTCATTTTTTTTATCATTTTTCTTGTTTTTTTTGCCATGTGATCGAATATTCAGGCTTTATGCAGCTTTTTTCAGCCTTTTCATGGATTAAATGGTGGAGAAATTTCGTGTTTTTGGATCATGAAAGTTGCGGTTTTTGAGTTTCCGCCTTTCCTTATGTTTCATACCAAATAGGGTTTGAATCTGTAACAATTTTTAGGCATTTTGATCGTAAATGTGCTCATCAAAAAATTCTGTTACGAATTTGTGATAATATTTGAAAAAAACAGAGTAATTTGGATATTGAAGCTACGGGTTCACGAAATCAAGTAAGAACTCTGGGTTTTTTTTTTTTTTCCGTCATTTGATCAATTTCAGTCCATATTTTGAAAATAATGAGTTACATCTGTAGGGTTTTAAATATTTATCGTGTCTTTTATCATTTACCATATTCATTTTATTTAATTTACTCAATTACAGCTTGATTTTTTAGATGAACACAGTGATGTCTGTGAAAAAAAAATTCTACTGTTTTTTTTTTTTTCTCAATTTAATCGATTTTGTCACACCCCAAGAATTTACAATACTGTTATTCCTGAGATGTGACGGACAAAACATATATACATCTATTGATAGGACAAATTTACAGTGGTG
>NW_006498122.1:3027389-3038796 GCF_000471905.2 Amborella trichopoda
TCCTGCCGCTGGATCTGCAAATCTGGGAACCCGATGGCGATTCGACAGTCGGCTGTGGCCACCGCATGGTGTCGAAATATTCGAAGGAATGTAACTTTGCCTTTCAGTTTCGTTTTCGCGTCCACCTCCACTTCTCCTCTGATGACATCTCTTATCAAATCACTAATCTTTTCGATGGCTTTATCGGCTTCAATGGTAAGTTTAGTCTTAAACTTACGTGAACCATTGGCGGGGATGTTACCAGGGTCTAAATCAGCTTGACCCACCTCGATTTCTCGATAATACAAGTTACTCCGGCCTTCTCCATAGCTGAAAGTCGCATGGTTAGGATTTCGAACCAGCAATTCGATATCGAGAGTCACGTTGAGTTCGAAATTCAGCACTGGAAAGGTCACCCTCGGCCGGAATCCAGTAACTGTAGCAGAGAGGACAGTGGTCTCGGGGTCCTTGGGTTTAAAAACGGTGCAAGCAAGAATCAAAACGATTAGAAAGAGAATGAGAAGAAGAGAAAATAGAGTGACTAAGATAAGCCAGAGACGCCGGTTTTTGTGGCCTTTAAGGGGCTGTTTCAGTCCCGTTTCCCCGACTGGTTCGGTCATGGTGGTGGTGCAGGCTTTGTAGGAGAGTGGGGTGAGAAGGTTTGTGGGAGAGGAGGAGGAGGAGGAGGAGGAGGAGGAGGAATAGGAATCCTACTTACTTTGCTTGGGAATCCTACTTTTCATACGGACGCCAGTCCAAACCCTGGTTATCAACCGGAATGCACCAGATAAAGTTTGGTCAATATGATTAGCCCGTTATGCTGTTTAAACAAAATTAGTCAATTTTATAATTATACTTTTTTTTTTTTACAATTTAAATTTTTAGTGCAACTAGTTCGACAAGTGGTGAGACTGATTTTGACTAGACCATACCCATTACCGATTCAAATGCGGGTCCGATCCATTTGAATTTACGCATACTGCACTATTTGTATACTACATGTGTCTTACTATAGATAATGGGGTTGGGGTCGTGGTGGTATCATCACTTGTGCCCTACCAAAGTCTCGGCTTCTTTTCTCACTTAACGCATTTAAAAATCATTAACGATTTAAAATAAAAATGAGTAGGGGTTCATCATCCCCACTGAATCACTCAAAAAATAAAACACGTGTCATATTATACATACATTACAAAAAAAAAATGATATATATATTAGAAAATACACGGAAGGATGTCTAATGTCCTGATCGTTTTGCTATGCTCATGCCAAGAAGTTAAAATTAAAATAATTTATAAGAATATTAAATTAAAATGAAAATCAATATATTATTTTTACAATTTTATTTTGTTATTTAATAATTTAGAATTTTTAGCTAATTAAATTTATTTCTTTATCCAAATATCTTTTATTTAATTGCCATTTAATTTGTCATGTTTTCTTTATTTTCTTATTTATCTTTTATTTCAAATTACTTTTGTAACATACTTAGTTATTATGTTGAGATATGTATTATTTGTTTTAAGTGGACAGGCCTATTTTATAGAAATTATTATTTTTCTTCTCAGCAAATGTTTTTAGCAGTATTTGCAGTAAGGAGTAATTTTTGTTTCAAAACATGAAGAGAGAAAAAAATTATAGAAATAAATTGAAGTTCACACCTCTACTTTTTCTCCTTGGCCATATGGATTTCTCAATAACTAGATATATGTTTTATTACTAGATTATGGAAAATAGCAAATGGAAGGCACTTTAATCATATAAAAAAATTGAGTCTTTTTATGTGGAGTCATCCTTTTACAAGAGAAGGGGAGGGGGGGGTTGGCTGGATTTAATGCTAAACGTCCAACTGACCAACAAGATGTGAATTGAATGGGTTGACACAAGGCATTAAAACATGGGAGATGGGGCACTTTCATCAAATGCCCATGTATTTAGTATGAAATTTCGAGAATACCCCCCAAAATTGGATGCCCATGTTTTTATTATGAGATTTCGAGAATGCCCCCTTAAATTTACATGAAATTTGTGATAATGGCTTTTAACCATCGATATCAATATTAGATCGGCTTATATGATGCCTTTGCTGGTTTGGCCTTAAATAAAAAAAATTAGTTTAATATGAAACAACAAATCAATGTTAAAATAATTTTGATCGATTGGATATTTACCTAATTTGACTGGCTAAACAAACTTAGTTATGTTCATCATATTTCATAATTTTTACCTATCGTCATTATTCCCCAAAATGGTGGCCACAATTTTATGAAATTTTGTGAATTTGAGCAATAAATGAGGTGTCTCCCTCTAACGGACTTTTAAGGACTTGAAAATGCCATAAAATTAATGCCTTCACATGTACCGTCCACTTCATTTTTCATTTCTTTTTTCTCTTTTTTTTTTTTGGTTTCCTTCACATGTACCTCTTCCCTTTTCTTTTCTTTTTTTTTCTTTTTTTTGCTTTTTTTTTTAGGAAAAAACAACAAAGGGGTTTTGGAATTTTGGTATAATTTTGGAATCCCTGATGCAGGCTTCTTAGAATTTGTACTTTCAGGACCATGTTACATAGGAAGCTCAATATAAGTATCTGCATAATGTTAGATATGAAGCTCAATTAGATGGTATTGCATTGATGTGTCAATGAAACAATATATATTAACCACTGTTTCATATTTAATGGGATTTATTTTATATTTTTGTTAATTGGCAATCCTATATTAAGGGTATTTTTTCGGAATATCAATCCTGCACCTTGGGTTACATTTTTTGCATTTGTTAATGTAATTATCATGCTTATTATTGTTGTTATTGTTTCCTTATAAACTTCTAATAAAACCGGTGTATATATCATGACGGTTGAGGAAGTAGTGTTATTATATGAAATAATCTGGACAAAAAAATTGCCAAGTAAACCCTAAATGATATGAAGTAGAAGTAAGGACTTATATTATTAGAGAAATGATCCTATAGGATCCTTCTCCGTCCATGTGTGTAGGATCCTAAAAGATCACTTTTAAAATTGGCATGGATCTCTAAAAAAATCAAGTCCCACATCCATGTGATAACTTTTATAGAGATCCATGTCAATTTTAATGATGATCCTTTGAGGTCCTACACACATGAGTGGGAGAGGGTCCTATAGGATCATTACTCACATTATTATTATTCAATAACTTTAATGTATTATCACAATCTACAAATCATAATTCTATCGTCATCTTGGCGTATCCGATTTTTTTTCACTCTCACCTTCTTAAGCCAACTCCGAACAATTCACGATTACCGATATTTTGTCCCCATTTTTTTACTCTAACTTTTTTTACTAAAACCGATTTATTACTGGTTATACGGTTATGGCATACAGAAAGAGGGGAGAGATATGGGTTGGGTGGGTAAGGCCTCCTACGAGGTGGCAACGGGTTGGGTCGGGTTCAGGTCCAGGTCCAGGTCCAGGGGTGGGTAAGGCCTCCTACGGGGTGGCAATGGGTCCGGGTCCAAGTCCCAGGGTGGGTAAGGCCTCCTACAGGGTGGCAATGGGTTGGGTCGGGTCAAGGTCCGGCCAGACCAGACCAGGACCCGATCGGATCTGACTCAAAAATAAAAAATACATATTTAAACATATTAAAATATTATGTTAAATATATACATGTATTATTAAATATTATAATTAAAACATATGGCTATATTTATTTAAATATTAATTAAATATTATCAAATAGTATATATTCAATATTATTTAAATAATAATACTATTTGGATCAGGTCCACATGGATCGAACCTGGCGGGTCTATCTCTGGGCCTAGGTCAGGTCCAGCGTCGGGTCGGGGTCCACTGCCACCCGCCCTCATTCTACCATTTAGAAAGTCAACCATGGCCTCATTCCAAAGAGAGATGGAGGGATGGAGAGAGGTGCATGATTCCGATTTGTCAACTTTGAATGGTTAGGCGGTTCCATCAATTTAAGAGAGCATAAAATCTTATGGGTTACATAACATCAACGGCACATTATCAAAGGAAAAGTTTATACTTTGGAAAAAGATATTTTGATAACTCAGAGCACTTATGCGTTTGCCCTACCTTCCAAATCACGGCAAATCGATATTTGCTTCAATTCCATGAATTGGAGCACTCAAAAATCTAGGAAGTCTTTTTTAGATTTGAAATGAATGGCCTAAAAAAATTTAAAATTTATTTTTGAAGCTCCAAATTAATTTGTCTAGATTTATGATTACAATTGCGAGATGATAGACATGTAAAATTATAGATCCAAAATTGATTCATTCTTAAAGAAAAAAAAGAAGAGTAAGGGAAAAAAAATTTTAACAAAAGGTGCAATTTGCATCTAGACACATCCATAGGTGTAGAGGTAAGGTACACCTTCAAATTTTATCATGGTATATAATTTTGACGTAAAATGTTGTTAGTATTGTCTCAAAATCTATTTTTATATCTAATTATAAAATTTTAAATTTAAAAAATTGTTAAAATCAAGTAGAACTATAAACATATGAAAATTTTGAAAATGGACGGTGCGGATAATATGTTGTAAAATACACTATTTCTGAGAAAATTCCTAAAAAAAATGCCAAAAATAAGAAAAACCCTTAGAAAATTTCTAAAAATTTACAAAAAAAAATCCCCAAAAATTAGAAAAAAATCTCATAATTTATATTCAACCTCTGAAGATCACAAAACCCTTAGAAAATTAAAGAAATTCTCCTTCAGACCCCGAGAAAGACCAACAGCTTTAGAAAAATCTCTAGATTGAAAACCTTAGAGAAAATAAAAACCCTAGCCTCCTGAAGTCCTAACCCCAAGACTGAAAAAACTTAGACCTAAAATACAAAAATCCTAAATCAAAAACTAGAATTAAGGCACAATCTAACCCTTTACACCAGAAATATGCTGGTCAACATCTGAAATCAAAGACGCAAAAAGGACCGGTTCGTATACAAGCGAACCCTCGAAGGCTCGAGAATCCCGGGCCATCCGGCCCGGTTTGGTATTATTTATTCCTCTATCTTTCTTCTTCGTTTTACTGTTTTTCTTCTTTTATTTATTTTTCTTCTGTTAACCTGTCTTAAAAATAGTATTTTAATGATCTGGGTAATGCTGGCTCTGCCACATATTTGCGAGTAGAAATGCTCGTTTCCGGGCAAATCTGGCCTCAGATCTAAATTCGATATATCTCACTTTCTCTACCACTTCATTTACATCTTTTTAATTAGTTTAAAGTGTTAAAATTCGACATATCTTCATCGGAATATCTGTCAGATTTTCATCATAAACAGAAATATATAAATTTTATGTTGTAGGTGACGCATAGAAAGCTTGCCCTTAAAATAAACCTCCACAACTAAAGATTCCTATCCAATGGATAGAAAATTCTTTTTACAAAAGCAATTTAAAATTTTATTTTATTTTATTTCATTTCTTACATTAATTAAGAACCTGTTCAACCCTAACAATTCCTGATCCAAACAGTGCGATTCCAATCCAAATCGGTATTTTTCTAAACCTTGATCTTGGGTGAACCAATTCGTAACTTTTTCCTTCTATAATATATACGATATTTCTTGTAATGTCTATTTGTCTTTCATCTTTTGTTTTTAACCCTCGAATAAAAAAGATATCTAATCTTTCCGATACCGATGGATTTAGCATTATTAGAGAATTCTAATTAAGAAAATCACCAAGATCCAAGATTTGTACTATATATTCCCTCAAAGTAGGGAGTCGTAATAAATAATAAATAAGGTAAGTTTCATTGAGATAAATTAGTAGGTTTTAAAATATTCATTTTAAAAAATAGTAAGAAATATTTAACCCCTTAATCTTTAATTATGAATTTTTTTTATTGCTTACAAAATATTTAGTAGTTTAAGATGTGATATGAAAACAATTTAATTTTACACTACAGAGTCCTAACAAGCTTGTAAATTGCAACCGAATTTATCTAGATTCCTTAAATTGTCTATTTTTCAATAAAATGAAGGAATATGATATTCCTTTTTTTATTTTCTATACAATATATATTATTTGAAAAAGAATGTATTAGTCAAAATTATGAAATTTAAATATTTATTAATACACAATGCATGTTTTCTAATAATTTATTTAAAAATACAATTTCAAAATTAAATTTGAATTATTCATAAAACTAGAAAACTGATATACTACTCATATTCCTTCTATTTCATAGATGGAAAATTTAGGATTTCACACAATTAGGGAGTTGTATAAAGACCTAGCTAACCCTAAATTGTTAGGACTGTATCATAGGTATAAAAAGTTGAGAAAGTATAAAAGGAGACCATTTACTTCTAGCACAAGGAGGTCAATCATTCTCGTCGTTTAGATTTTAAATCGGATCGTTGTGAGCATGTTATTGACTAGACTCAAAGTTCAAAAATAAATTCTCGAACTTTGTGAGACACCCAAGCCATCCAATTTGACATCTAAAAGTGAGAAGCAATTATGATCACCTTGTAATAAAGATAAATGTTCTCATTGAATACAAATCCCTAAAAATATAAAGGTTGTAAGTAAATCAAACAAAATCAAAGGTCTTCATTGCCTGTGATGATATCTATCCAATGAAAGTAATCATATAATGCCAATAAAAGGATAGTTACATCATCTTTTATAGATGTGATAGCTTATAGATGTAAAACAACAAAATAAGTATAAATACCAATACCCATTACAGTAGAAGGACACATATTGAAATAAATATTCATCATGGTCAAGTAAATATGGTAAATATTTATTATGGTCAAGTAAATATGGTCAAGAATCTAATATTTATTATGGTCAAGTAAATATGGTCAAGAATCTACAATTGAAGAGTTTGGAACATTGAATAGTTTGTATCCAAAGAACATCTGGCGTGACATAGATAATAAATAAATCGAGTTCTTAATCCCCTTTGAACAGCAAAGGGCCTGTCGATCCATACTGCTAAGACCCAGCCATGTCCATTAATTACTTGGGCTACAAATCCAAACCCATAACGGGCTAGACCCCATTAAGAGGCCGAAAACCAAACTTGTCAGGCCAGGCCTATTCCATCATGGCAGGCCAGCCCGCTTGCAGCATATCACTAAGTAATAACCAATAACTAACAAATGTGGAACCCCTGTCATATAATCAAGATGCAAATATTTCACATTTAAAGTACAGTACGAATCACAAATCCAAGAAAAAGTATGTTTTGAACCATGAATATAATATTTTCATAATGAGTCATGCAATTCTCACAAAGCCACAGTTCAAACCTGGTACATGGATTCTTCTATTTGGGTGCAGTACCCATGTTTGACACATATTCTTCTCGATCATTCTTCTTGTTTAATACCTTTGTTTAGTTGATATTCTTTTGGGAATGTATACTAAGATACCATTTTTTTTTCATATAAGAACCTCACAATTATTTCTAGCCATTATATTTTAAATCTCGACACTAAGAATGAATCACAAAATTCGAGAAAAGTTTCTCCAGCATTGAGCACAATTAATGACACAATCTTAGCCATTTGATCTCACATTTGATAGCTCAAGTGAGTGTGACCTCCTTGGGCCAGAAGTAAATGGTCTCATCTTATACTTTATTCTTTTTTTGTTTTGAGTAGACATATGTGAACTTTAAAAATGTCTATAGAACTTTCAAAATATATATGGATTCATTAAATTAAGGTATAATTGATTATTTCTTGCTACTCATCACAAATAGAATATTCATAAAACAGTGTAGTATTTCTCTTCGTGATATAGTTGTGTCACCAGATTCCCTTCTTCGTGTCAAAAAGAATCCAACACCCAGTACCTGTACTAAACACAGACATGTGACCATATTCATTCAACATAGTGGATCAATAAGCCACCAAAGTTCATCTTCATACATAGAAAGACAGAGAAAATGGGAGCTATTTGTTACTCATAAAACTTACATTAGTTTCCTATCCTCTATCGAACATTCATAGCTCACAAGTCTTTTTTATCTCTTGTACCTAATGGTGTATAATTGGCCATTGGGGCCTCTAACAAAACAGATTCTAATGTCTCAAGTTTTTCACAATGACCTATGTTAGATCCTTTGCTTATGCCGAACCCCATTCTCTTGAAATCATGTTTCTAGATTTCTCCTAACTTTTCCTTCCCTTCAACTTTTCCTTTCCTTCATGAACCAGCTCAACTTATGGATTCGGTTACTCCAGAAGTGCTCTAACAGAAATCAAAGGGAAAAAGTGTTCTGATAGCCAGGTCAATTGAATCTCACTCAATATTGAATAGCAAATTACAACTACCACAATTAACAAAAGTTGGAAGGATTGATGCTTAATATTTTAATAGATACCCCAGCTAAAATAATTGATTGAAAAGGAATGTGTTCTTCTACATGAATCTTTCCCCATCTCCCCAATCGTGCCTATCTGTTATTCACTAAATCTCTGCTACCATACCAGCTAGTGTAGCGCTCGAGAACTTTTGGCATCAATGGTTCGGAGATACCGGTTTCAAGACATTTAGGGCTTTCTTTCTTCAATCTTCAATAAATTTGGAACCCAATTATAAGTGCCAAATCAGTTCTTCAATAAATTTGGAATCCAATTAGAAGTGCCAAACCAGTGATTTAAACTCGTCTAGTTAGGCTAGAACTTGGCCAAGTTACATGCACTAAGCAGACTACATAATTTGGAGGAAAAACCTTTTGGAAAAGGTTTTTTCGTTAATTTTGTTAAGATTTGGCCGAGTCTAACTTAGACTCAGTGGAGTCTAGCCCATCTGTTATGGTTGAACTGGGGTTTTAGGTGTCTGCCCATCTGCATTCAGTGCCACTTAAACAAGGTAATATGGATGCACCTATAAATGACCTCCCAATCCACAAACAGTGCTGCGTTTTGGGATCAGTTTCGTTTCTGAAAAAACTAAAAATTCAACATTTTGCAGGGTGGCAACCTGCAGATGAACAGAACTATGGACTCATCCACAATGGCAGCCAAACACGCCGAAAACTACTTTTCTGCTCTATGAATGCAGCAAGAGCCATTTGTTGGCGACCTCTATTTCAGATGGCTGCGAATAATGTCTTCCTATGTCGTACCACCTCCAAAGCCTCCTCAATTCTACTCTCCACACGGTCTGTGGCGTCGAAGAAGCTACATAATCCTGGTTTGTTAAGTTTGTATCTTAAGCAGGATCCAAGGAAAATTAGCAACACTCTTACAACCTTGTCTTTATCCTTACAAGGCTATATTATTATTCATGTTTATATTGGAGAAATAACCAACATGGGATATGACCAGTTATGTTTGCTAAAAGTAAGCTTCAAGAACACCTCTTTTTTTTTGTGGGGTGGGGGATTTAATTTTCAGCGAATTCTTTTTCAGATGACTGGCCCAGGAAATCTGAAGTACTTACTGGACATATAGGTGGATTATTCTTATTAGGATATCATCGGGTGATTTCTAGGCAACAATAGTTTACATACTACAGATTGCAAATTGTCTTCGCTTTCAAGTTGAGAAAGGAAGTGATGCAAGAAGAAAATAACAACCAGAATAAGAAAAAAAAAAAAAGTGAGAGAATAAACCCTCTCTCAAGGTCTGCAAGGGAATCCACCCAAAAACAAGGTTTGCAAGGGAATCCATCCCAAAAAAGTCTGCAAGAAAATCCACCCCAAAAGATCTTATCACAAGATCAACTTTATTCAACTCTCTCTAATCATTCTCTCTTTACAATGAAAAACCTCTTCCTTTAAGTAGACTTCAAAAAAAATAAAAAAACCCTCTCTCTAACTTGAGACAACCTTTCCTTTATCTCCCTCTCCTTTACCTCACGTGCCACCTCCCTTCCCTTCTATTTTCTCTCTTCTCCCTATTTTCCTAAATCCTCACACACCAAAATTTTCCCAATCTTTATCTTCCCCATAAATCCATCTCTATCTAAATCTTCTATAAATCTCTAAGCAAATCTCCCAAATCTATCAAAATAGGAAACCTAAATCCCTTTGCCCATATCCCAATCCTAAAACTCACGCCCCACCTGTGAACTTTCTAAAAAACTCAAAAAATAATAAATTCACAATTTTCAATTTTTCCCAATTTTTATCTGCATCAGGAAGTGAGTTTAAAAGCTCTTGTTGAGTTTGAGGACTTTTTAAGGCAGGAGGCAGTTCTGGCCCCACCCCTTACTGCGTTTTCTGCTATAACGACCGAAAGAAGGGTCATACCTCTGAGTTACATTCAGGATCCACTGGCTCCCAAGTGATTCACTACCAACCAAGTTGCTCCTCCAGCTAACAAAACCATAGATACTAAGTCATTGGTGATCTAGTCGATTCCACCATCTCAGAAAAAAAAAAAAAATCATGTTTATCATGAATTGAGAATTGAGCCTCTCAAATGATTCGTAATGTCAGTCTTCATCATCTTCCACAATCTGTGAGATGACTCCAATTTTTCACATGGTTGATTTTATTACTACCCTGCCCCAGATATATACAACCCTTTGGGATGGATAAAGAGAGAGGAGTACAGGTGAGGCCAATTTCTTTTTGTTTTTTTAATGGGACCACCTCTTTTCTCCTTAAATTGATTGGAGCACAATTTCTGAACTGGTGAAGTTTATGTTGTGATCAAAAGAATATACTCAGTGCATATGTTCTGACTTCTAGATGTGTTCCTATGGCAAATATTGTGTAACTCAATGGTTTGAATGCATGTTCTCCTGTTCTCATCTCTAAATTTCAAAGAAGTTAAGTGTTTTATGAGACAGTATAATTGCAAAGAAAAGGTATATATTTAAATGCTTATCAGAGTTCATGCCATCTCCAAACTTAGGCACAATTAACATTGTTGATCAAAGACACATGCAAATGCTTATCACGGCTCATGCCATGTCCAAGCTTAGGCACAGGATTAATTCCAAATCATCATTATTTGGGATATATTGCATCAAAATCTCGTTGTTTTCAGCGAACTTTCACATACTTCTTTTTTTCTCTTTCATTGAATCAAACTCTCAATCGCATGCTCACATCAAGCATGCTCGCTAATCTTATCCTTGAAGAAACTGAGTTTGCCATAGGGCATCAACAAGAAAGTGTAATATAGCATCCCATGTCCAAGACTAGAAACCCAACCTCTTCAACCCAACAATGAAGTCCACCACAAGTTTCAGCTAGATGTTTCCCACCAAAAGTGAAGCTATTTAAGAGGCAGATCAACTTGCAGGAGAGGGAGTCATGAGGACCACTACTCTAGGGTAATTTTTGTGAACATATAATGAGACTTGAGGATCTAGTAGCTAATTTTGTTAGAGGAAAATATGCTTAGAAGTTTTGATTACTGAAATAAACTTAATTTTCTGTATAAAAGAGAGAGAGAGAGAGAGAGAGAGAGAGAAGAGAGAGAGTTAAATACCATA
>NW_006498122.1:3039307-3049986 GCF_000471905.2 Amborella trichopoda
TAAGAAGAGAGAGAGAGAGAGAGAGAGAGAGAGAAAGAGAGAGAGTTTAAAAATCCCATAGCCCAAGGGTAACTCATTTCATGTGAATGGATACACCAATGCCCTGTATCTCTGACTACTTCAAAGTTCAATCCTTCAAATTTTCAGAAATTTCCATACCTTGTTATCACAATTTTCCAACTAACACATTCCAAAGTACCGAAGAATTTAACAATTCAAACTTGTATTATAGCCCAATTCCCAAAGAATGAAAAGAAATATGGGATCTGAAATTTTTTATGGCTGAATGGTAGAAGCCTCTTTGGTGGACCATATGGCATACACAGTTGAACCATATGGACTAAATACACATATATGTGCATGCATAAAAATATCAGATAAAGCTGTTGATATGATACGATGACGGTCCTCCATTGAGAGAATGCAAGAAAAGTAGAGAAAAGTAAAGAAGAAAAATATAAATAAATAAATACAACCCATAATTCAAGTCACAAATCAATAAACCACCATGATACAGTAAAATGAAGCTAACAATAATAAAATATCAATCTGTTTTATTTTTGTTCATTCTATCTTCAATATCCAGTCATTACATGAGCAAGCAATGGGAACCTTACTTACAAAATTCAATGAGTATTGGAACCTCTACACTTGGATACACGCATATACATCAGCAAAAAGTGAAACTAATTTCTTAAAACTCCATAATAAAAAATAAAAATAACAAATCAACCCAAGTTCTTTCATCCAAAAAAAACAAGCCCAGAAATGATCAAAGCTTATTCCTGTACCTACAACTTGAATTCTCGATTTTCTGGTCCCTAATCGAAATTGAAACATCACAATAAGCATAAGAAACCAAGTGATGCTTAAATAACCGCATGACTGTAACTCTCCCAGAAATCCTCGTGTAAGTGGTCAAAGGCAATGAACCATTAACAACGTCTGAATAAATATAAGAATCAGAGAGAAGGCGATCGGCTAAAATGGTTAGGGTCAAATTCATCACCTCAGTCTCGCCCGCAAATATCTCACCCGATGGAATTGAAGCCTCCCCAACTAGGCCTCCCCTGTAATATAACATGGTTGTGCTGTTCCCATATTTGAAGCTAGCTTTGTTGGGGTTCTTTAAAGAGACGTTCAGGTCAAGGCTCACATTTAAACTGACCCTTAGTCTGGGTATATCGAGGGACACGTCGAGGCCTGCTAATCTAATGGAGTTTACAGTGGTGGTGGTGTGTCTAGCTCTAAAAACAGTGAACGCAAGAATCAGAATTAATAGTACGATTAGAATCAACAGAGAGAGACATATGCACGAGCACCATAAGATTTTGGTTCTGGGGTTTCGAGAAGTGAGCTTGTTGGGTTTGTTTATGGAGAAGGAATCCATGAGAATATGTGGAAAAAAGGGGCTAAATGCAGGGAACCTCTATAGAGGAAAGCACACTAGAGATGGAAGGAAATGGCTATAGAAAAATGGAAGTATAAAGAGATTTTTAGGAAGAGACATAGAGAGAGAGGAGCAACAAAGATAATGGGATTTTTTAGGATGAGAATGGAGGGAGAGATGGGGATTTTTGAGGATGAGAATGCAGGGAGAGATGGGGACCTTTGAGGATGAGAAGATATAAGAGAAATGGAAAGTGGTGCGTGAAGAAAGAAAGAATGGTTACACTGAATCAGGATTTTACAAATAGCAATTTCAGAGAGAGTAAATGAAGATCAAAATATGAACTTGTTATGGATTTCTCTATGTAGAAAGAGAGACTTTTTACAGATATATATTCGTGGGAAAGAGAGAGGGGGTGAGAAGGAGAAAGAATGGTGAAAAGTAGAAACTTTTTGCAGGAAAATGCAGAGGAACGTGACTCCTACAGGCGTTAACTCATGGTAATATTTAGTGTAGAGAGACAAACGACACAGAGAGAAAAAAGCGCAGCTCTTACTCAGATCCCCTCTTGGTGAGCCGCAGGCATCGTCTTTTTGGGACTTTAGAGAGAGAGCAGATCAATTTTAGAGAGACAGAGAGACAGAGAGAGGATCATCATAAATGGTGTTGGTTCAGAGAGATTGAAACTGGTGGTTCAGAGAGATTGAAAAAGGTTAAGCTATTTATGTGATTGTTATATTAATGATAATCAAATAATATTAAATGGCAATCTCACTTTCAGAGAGAGATCGAAAGCGGTGGATTATTTGATACTTCTGTTAGCGCGGAGACAGATTTGAAATGATGACTCATTTTATAATGGATGAGGTTCCCATAAGGCCTACGATTCGTGAAAATAAAATGAAGTATTTTATGCAAAGTATTTATGATTGCCCTAAAATTAATTTCCAACATGACAATAAAATTTGAAACGTCGTACGGACAGTTGAACCCTTATATTCATAGCAAAATGGACCTTCTTAATAATTTGTATAATATATATTATTTTTAAAGTTTGAAAACCTAATTTTTTTTCACAACCATTATGTTCGAGTTGAGATAATCGATGCCAAGGTTTTTCAATGCATGACTTGTAATTTTTTATGAGTTATGAATTGAGGTTTTACTTATTTTTTTATAAGGATGAGGTTTCTATAAGGCCTCGCATTAAATCCTGGTTTGGAAAGTACATTTGCTGACATAAATCACTATGATCACTCTAAAATCGATTTCCAACATCAACAATAAAACTTTAAACTCAAAAAATAGTATAGATCTTGTGGATCTATGAACACTTAGGTTTAAATCAAAATTGACGGCCTAGAAAATTTGTTAAGATATACACTATTTTTAGAGGTTGAAATCTGATTTTTTTTTAACAACCATAATGTTCAAGTCAAGATGATCGATTCAAAGGTTTTTCTATGCTTGACTTGCAATTTTCCATGAGTTATGAAGTGAGGATTTACTTATTCTAAGAGTATTGCAAGCCTATCAAACCATTTTCTTTTGAGAATTACTCCATAGGTGAAGAGTAAGATCAAATGGCAATTTGAGTGAGAGAGAGAGAGAATTAGGGTTGGGAGTAGGGGTGGCAATGATCGGGTCGGGGCCGAATCCATAGTTATGGACTCGGACCCACTTATACCCATTCCTAGACCTGATTGAACTTAATCCAAAAATAATATATATATATATATAGAGAGAGAGAGAGAAAGAAAGAGAAAAAGATGAAGATATTACAAAATGCCTATAGGCAAAAAATGAACAGTAATTTCATCTACCATCATCACCGTACAAAATTCATTGCACGGTCACAATTATCCAGTAGTATTTCATTTTTCATTTGTTTTCTACAAATCATAATCACTTGAAATTTGGAGCGTGTGTTCATCAAAAATAAGCGAATCCATGGAAAAATGTCAAAAAAATGTTTTACATGAAAAATATAGACCAAAATACCCCCAAAATATTTTGAAAGTATTTTGATCAATTTGTTTTTTACGAATTATTTTTTTATATTTTTATTATGTGCGCCTCACTAAGATATACACATGTTTTATTTAAATATTATAACTATAAATTTATAGTTATATTTATTTAAATATTACTAAAATGCTATATATTAACTATTATTAGTAATATTTAAATAATAACAACTATTCAGGTCAGGTCCAACCAAGTCCACACAGACCTAGACCCCAATTGTGATCGGATCCAATATTTGGAGTCGAACCTGATCTGCCGAGTCCAAATTTTTGCCCCATACACAAAGCCAGGTCGGGTCCTTGGTCCATTGCCACCCCTAGTTGGGAGATAGAGTGAGAGGTTCATCTTGGGGGAAAGTAAGATAAAATGGCAATTTCTTGTTCAACCTCAACAATCATCTATGTGGGCGATCCTTTGATTTTAACGGTGGATAGGTCTTGAAAAGAATAAAAGTTGATGGTTGGTGACGTAACATTTTCATATGAAAAGCTCATCCTTCCAACTTTTGTTGTGAACCTTAACTTTCCATCTTCACCTAACTCACTCGTAGAGAGACGTTGGATTAAATATTATGGGAAAAATATCCTCATATATTTTATTTTTAGATTTTATTTCATAATAGATCCAAGGTTTTAAAAGATATATTAGTGTATAAAATTTGTAGATTTTATTTTTCTAACCCTCTAAATTACTTTAAATTTATTTTTTTAGGCCAAATAAATTTAATAAGACATATTTTCGAAATGCCATCTTTCCAAACTTCCGTCTTTCTCCCTCCCCGTACCTTTCTCTCTCTCCATCTTTTTCATCTCTAACCTTTTACTCTCTCTCCTCCTGCTCTCTCTCTTTTCATGTTTCCTATCTCTCTTCCCTCACTCTCTCTCCTCCCAAATACACATTAAGTATATGGAGAGAGAAATAAAACAACAGATATAGAGGGAAACATGCTTGAATCTCTCTCTCTCCCGTCACTCTCTCTTCCATGGATTGGCTAAAAGCTTGAATCCATTGAGCTCTGCCTTGAAAGCATCGGCTTCGAGCTTTGAACTGTGATAGGAAACAAATATTTGTACTCCATTATGGCCCATTTTTGTTATTTTTTTTACTTCTTTTTCTCATTATTTTGCTGGAGATAGAATATGGCTCTTGATGGTGTTGGTTCTCATCTGATTACAAAGAATTAGAATAAATAGAAGAACTGGACCAAGAAGATGAAGTTTGGATTCCATTGAATTTCCCAGTGTTGATGCCATATCAAAAGCAAGATCTTGAGCTTCTCATGCTCTTTGTGATTGCTCTGATTGGGATCAAATCACGCTTGCTTGATGACAATAAAACTCATAAAAAAAAACATTAATATGAGTTTGCTCGATGACAAAACAATAAAAAATAATTTATCATCGTTGAATTTTATCACAAACATTATCACATCTATTGACGCTATTTTTCCACTGAAAATTTAATCAAAAAATATATAGAGAAAATCAACACCAATTGACTTGATTTTGTATCAATGTGAGTCTTGATATTGCTGCAATATTTTTCTACAAGTCTCACATAATTTTAGAACAACTAAAGTACTGAAAACAATATCATTGGGTTTTGATTGTGATGATTTCCACGATCAAAGTGAACCAAATACCCATTTGGAGTTCACCAAAATGAAAAACCGAGAGAGAGTGAGAGATAGATTCACATTTTTGTTACATTATAATACAAAATAGAAACAAATTTCGTCCTGTCTGAAGTCCCTGGTCGAGGCAAATTTCTTAACATTGGTCATATACATAGCATCTAATCTTTCATTTGTACAAGTTGGGAGACTCCAACTTGTACGTATATAAAATCCTGACACTCATATCCAATATCATTTGTCCATACTTAGCCATAGAGTTTGAGTAAATGTTTTCGGAACAAAATTGAACGGTTGTTTCATGCGAGCTGGACCTCATTTTACAATATGTAGTCCAAAAGTATAAATGACCCATCTTAAAGATGGATGCAAATAGGTGGTCTATCTATAAACATTTGAAACTAACGGTCCAAATGTCTTCTTCATAGAAGTATTATTTATAGTTTTCAAATTTTATTTATTTTTTCATATTCATGATCTCCATGTTAAAGATTATACATTCTCTAAAACTTAGGATCGAATTCTATTTAAAAAATAAATTTATTAAAGGACCCGTATTTCTACATGTGCGGGCTTGGCCGCATGCTAACTGCGTCCAACAAAATTAAGCATCTGGGCAATAGCTCATCACCCATAATCATGGATTATGCATTTGACATATTTTATATATCTATGTACATGTTCATTTCATTTTGTTACTACAATTTGGGCATCGATCCGAAAAAGGAATTGGTCCAGTTGAAATTAGTGGGATCGATCACACTATTTTTTAAAGGCAAAAGCTTTATATAAAGTTGCAACTTTATATCGTAGAAATAAGGTGGATCTAAAAAATAGAAAAGAGCGTTTTGAAGTTGGAAAACTTTTCGATTAATCATCTCAACATCAAAATGTATGAATACAAAGAAGAAAGAGTTTCAAATCTTAAAAATAACATATTTTGTAAATAAGTTATTTGGATGGCGTATTTTCAAAATTTCGAAGGGTTTATAAGTCTAGTTAATTTGCAATACCTTTAAAATTTTAAATTTAATAATTAAGATTGAAACATGGATTTTCCAGCCATCATGTAGTTTCTAACACCAAAACTACATCTTCCAATAAAATTTAGAAAGTACCTTACTTGCCTATTATATGGTGGGGCACCTTATACAAACATTATCCGTTTTAAAAAAGACACACATAACTGCCACAAATTTTTTTTTACCTCATAATCAATAAAAAGTTTGAGATCAAACGCATGAGGGACAGACGGAGAAAAACAATAAGAGAGCACAAATACAAGCCTGACTTATTTTAGAGAATTTGTTTTTGTTTTTTTAAATGTCTATATTGCAACCTTAAAATGTAGAATTAAGGTGCACCTCAAAAATCCATTATAAAAGTTTGCTTTGATATTAGAAAACCCTCTAATTGATAATATCAAGATCGAGATGTACGACTATGAACATGAAAAAAGATTTTGAATCCCAAAAATAGTGTATCTTGTAACACATTATTGAACCGTTCATTTTCAATATTTTTATTTGTCTATAGATCTACTTAATTTAAATTATTTTTTGAGTTTTAAAATTTTATCATTAAATATCAAAATAAAATCTCAAACAATCCTAAGAATTTTACGCACCAAAATTATATTCTCAATTTGATTATTTAAGGTTACAACCTTATGCAAACCACAACCATTTAAAAAAAGAAGGGTTGCATAATGAAAAGTAAAAAGAGAAACATTAAAATCCACATGCCCCTAAAGGGCAATTGACGTTCCCTCGTCTTATTCAGTATGCCAAAAATGTGAAGGTGAAAGTACAAAAAAAAACATATATGGATGCCTAGAACTAATACTTAAAAGATTTAGAATCATTAAATTGATGTTGGAAACTACAATGAGTCCTGATTCTCGGAACGAGTTATATTCAATCATAAATGGACCAAATAAGTCCCAAATGAAAGCATTAATATTAAAGAAAAAAAGTTTGTATAAGGTGTCAGCCTTATACTATATGACTAAGGTGTCTCAAAATTCCTTGAGAGTAGGTTATTCCGATGCCAATAAATTGTCTAATTAATCATTTCGACCATGAGGTATATAGATACGTGGCCAAAAAACCTACAAATAGTGAGTCTTATAACATATTATCTGGACCGTTTATTTTGAAACTTTTCTGAGTGTTCATGGCTATGCTTGATTGCGCCATTTTTAAAGCATTAAAATTGCTAAGATGACCTAAAAGAAGACTTTCAAGCCATTGCAGGGAATTCCAACGACCAAATTACATTTTTCAGCACAGCTTAGGAGTGTGCCCTATTTTCGTTACTTAAGTTTGGTGCCTTATACAAACTACACCCAAATCCCATATGCCCAATTGATCAAAAGCCAAAGTTGAGGCAGGATCAAGGAACATTAACTTAGACCAAAAGGGTGGGATTGGCGAGAAATCACTAAACCTTTTCTATCGTGAGCTTGTGCTCCAGAGCTGGGTTACGCCCAGTAATGGATACAAGTGATAATAAGGAAAAGATGAAATGATATGAGATACGTCACAAAAAAAAAAAAAAAGCTTGAAAATAAAATAGAAAGGGGCACATAACTATTTTTCTGCTGAACTCCTGCCAAAAGGGTGGAATATGGTTGCAGAGATTCAAAATACACAAATCCTCACTTCCTAATATCTAGTAGGAACTAGATTGGTCCCATTGATTTTCTCTTGAGATTAGGTGATTTCGACAAGGATTGCCATTGATTTTCTCTTCAGATTAGGTGATTTCGACAAGGATTTCCATTTTTCAAAGCCCTACTTAAAATGCTTAAGAAATGGGGTAGAAATTGAAATATTCAATTGAACGACTTTTTTACATATTCGGACCGAATTGTTTATTATGGCCAAAGAACAATGCAGTGTTTCAAAACCCATATTGGCGGGGCACATCGTTCACCCCACATAGTCAAGGCAGATCATCACTAAATCGGTGGTCAGGATCGGATCTGAGTAAGTTATCTACATAAATATTAAAAATAAAAAAAACAAAATAAAAATATGAGTGGGTGGGGGGGTGAAGATTGAGAGGAGACTTAAAAAAACTATCAATTAAATTTAAAAAACAAAAAACATAATTTTTTACGGAGAAATTGGGTCAGGATTCATACTATTCCATTTAGACTAGCGATCCGAATCACAAATATTGGGTTTTAAAACATTGAAGTGTAGACACACGAACAGTAGACCGGCGATTCACGGTTCAGCTTTGAAAAGTCATCGGACAGGGGAATCGAAGCTTTACCGCTCTTTTGTCCACACTCCAAAATGATGCTACTGTCCCATCTGTACGTTGTTTCCGTACAGATATAGAGAGAAAAAATAAATAAATAAATTATTGACGCCGTCCCCTCCACGTGACTCACTCGGCTAAGAGCGAGAGAGAGGAATTAATTCCTTCTTTGTTTCTCAGTGGTCCTCTTTCCATCACTTTGTTTTGGGCCGATTTGCCACTTGACTTTTATAGATCTATATTAAATTTAATAATAATTATTTTATATTTTATATATAAGTGGCGTTTTATAAAGTGATTTATTAAATATATTTAAATAATATTAAATAAATAAAAAAAATGATTTTATAAAACCTTTTATCACCTATAAATTAGATTTTAAAAAATTACCATTAAATTTGACATGAATTTATAAAAAAATCAAATCCCACACTCTTGATAACTTTTTTAGAGATCTATATCAATTTTAATGATGATCATTTAAAGTCTTATAGACATAGGTGGGAGAAGATCCTATATGATCATTACTCAATAAAAAAACATCTAAATAAAAGAAAAAATTAATGATAAATTAATTTTTAAAAATCAATTTGTACATAAGAGTATTTTTAAAATTACAAAAAAAATAAAAAAAATGAAAATAACCATTCATAGTCGAAACACTTTACAATACTTGCCAAAATGATAAAAAATATATTAAAACGCATAACAAACAAATTTATTATTTTTAGAGATTTTATGTATGTATTTTTTAAAAAACCTTTTTATCCAAAACCAAAACCAACCAATGTCTAGTTCCAACCTAACCGGCTGACTCACAGTTGAATTGCAAGCATCCTTGGCACGTAGAATAATTAAAGTAGATCCCAGAATTTCATTTCAATTAAAAGTTGCCTATGGGAAGGAGTAAGTGAATATTGTGCTCTCGCATGAACATGCCATGTGCGTTTTTTCACATAAAAGAGGGATACAAACTGCGTGAAACCATTTATCTTTGTTGTGTAATGTTACAATTCATCCTTAGCCATCAGCTGCGAAATCGGTCAGCTTGAAGCATACCATCGCACCGTTGATCATGTTTTAAATCTAAATATGTTTTTTTTTATCAAATTTTGTGTGGAAAACGGATATTTAACGCTACGAGTAATCGTAACTTCTTGTACCAAAAGTAAACAATTATAAACTGATTTTTAAGGGACTGTTCATAAAAATACCATCTATCTTTTTATTTTTAAGGGATTGTCCATAAAGAGATCATCTATCTTTTGTATATGGAGGTCACTAAACAATCATAAACTGATTTTTAAAGGACTGCCCATAAAAATATCATATATCTTTGGTATATAGAGGTCACAATCATTCTCATTTATTAGATGCCAAATTGGATGGCTTGTGGTAAGTCACGACGTCTAATATTTATTTATTTTTGTATTTTTTTTTTTTAACTTTACGACTATTCAATGATACTCTTACGAACCCATTTTGAAATTTAAATAATAAGAATGATTGTCACATCTATATACAAAAGACAAAAGGTACGGTTTGTATAGAGTCGAGGCTCTAAACAATCAAAATAAAGCGCACTTTCAAATAACGTTGAGAAATGTAGTTTCAATACTATAGATCTTTGTGATAACCTTAAAATATATTTTCATTTGTAATTATAAAAATTAAAGCTTCAAAAATACTGTAGATCAAGCAGATATATGAAAACTTGGAAGTCTTGAAAATTGACGGTCAAAAAATATGTTACAAGACGCACTCTTTCCAAAATTTGAAATCTATTTTTTTCTCATGTCCATGTATCTCGATGTCGAAATTATCAATTTGATGATATTTGGACATCAAAACAACCTCTTCTAGTGAAATTTTTGAAGTGGGTTTTAATTCGACTTTTTAGAACCTCAACTCTATATACCCTATTTTCAAAGAGAAATGGTCTCTCTATAGATAATTCCCATCTATAATGGGATTTGCATTGGAATGTTTTGAGCATTAGTCTGTCTAGACTATACAAGGTATTGACCCCACAGTCATTTTGTATTGTTGCTCGTCTTCTTGTAATTTTTGAAACTATGCTCTTCTTATTATAATTAAACATCACATGAACCATTTTATATAAAATATAAAGGCTAGTTAAATGCCACGTGATAGAGGGGTTGTGATAGGTTCTAGAAAGGTTATGGGTGAAAATATAGTTTTAGGGGGTCTCAGTGACCTTTTATTGTTTGAATGTGAGGCCCAATCTCATGAGAGGCACCAATAAAGTTAATTATAACTTCTGGAAGAAAATGACCGATGGAGAGAGAGAGAGAGAGAGAGAGAGAGAGGTAGGTTTAGTTTTAGTTGGTTAGTAAA
>NW_006498122.1:3056735-3078437 GCF_000471905.2 Amborella trichopoda
ACAATACATTACTATGCTCCGTTACTAGTAACTAGTTTCTTCTACTCCTCTCTCTCTCTCTCTCTCTAAGCATTTATGCCCATATCTGCATGGCATGGGGCATAATAACACTCCCCTCTCCCGGAAATCCACTTAAGGTTATTGGTGTTCATTCTTTTGCTTCAGTTGTGATGTGCATGGTCAGTGTGGTATATATTGTTGGTGATTTTCTATGAAAATTTTAACCTGGATTATTTCTGGGGTGTGAGTTGCACTTTCACAAAATATCTAGTTTTTTCTTCTTCCCTTGGATTATTAACCTATTACATATTTATGATGCTTTATGGTGCCATTTATTCTTGAACATAGGTAGGCAGCATTTATTCTATTTCCGTTGGTTGAAGAGTTTGAGTTGGTCTTTGTACAGTTTGGGGTGTCAAAGGATACATAGGTGTTTGAGCTTATCCTCTCTGTTCAATTTTATGGTAGAACATGATGCTTGGTTTTATTCGTGTTAACTAGATAGCTTGCAAATAAAAACCCATTTACAGCAATTGAAAAAATGAAATGCCTCTTTCTCCTTTTCAGGATTTTGAAATCTGTAGATGATACCCTTCAACTTTCACATATATTTGGGGTCAAAGTAGTGGAGCTTGGACAAGCGGTGGTATTGTTCCTATTTAGTGTTATCTCTACTTTGGTGGATTGCACGTTAGAAGATTGGGGATTGCAAGGGACGGCTAGAGAGAAGAACGGACTATATGGGACAGCTGGAGCTGGAGACATGGATATAGATGTTAAAGGGAATATTAAAGGGAATAAAAATGATAGATTGCTTGAGCACCGTGATCATCTGCGGAGTATGAATTCTTATGCGGCCATTGAAGTGGTTGGGAAGCTGTTTGAAAGCAAAAAATCATCGGTCTTGCTTCGGCTCGTGCATCATAACTTGTGAATCATTATTCTACTTTTGTGTTTGTTGCTTTTCTTCTATGTGAACTCTTGCATTAGTTTTATGGTTGTTAGATCATATCTTGACCTGCATAACTCTCCTGGGACATATACTTAACTCCTATAGATTATGGAAAACCATAGACCATTGTGGTCTTCTCTTTTTGATGAAATGATGGATAGTGATGGAGAGAGAGTGGTATCCACGAATGGGTTTCATGTCGTGTTTTGGTTGTTCCCACTCTCTGTCCATCATCATCCATCGTTCATCGGGTGGTAATGACCCTATGTTCTCTGGGTTTCCATAATACATTGGGTTAAATTATACTTGTACTCTAATTTATATATTATTTTTCTAGAAAGAGCAATCATGAGAAGACATACTGATAAGATGTTTTCTGCAAATACTAGGCCTGAAAAGTACCGTGGTTTGCTACAGAGACTACAGTATCTCGAAGCCCATAAATCAAAATTGCCAAACATGAAAGTGGGGACTCCTCTAATCGGGAAGTTGTCTGGAGCCCTGCAGAGGGTCCTAGAGCGGGAAAACCAATTGAATAAGTGTCAAGTTATCAGAGCCATGATTGATATTGGGTGTTCTAACTCAGTATTGCGCCATAATTTTGGAGTTGCTCATTCGGCTTCTTGGATTTCTTTTGATCTTTATATGGAGAATGTAATGGATGGGAAACAGCTACCAGCAACGTCGGCTATTGAGATACTATCAGGTGTGTGCCATTCCTCTGCATTTGAGCCAATGATTGCCTTTAAACTTGCATTTCAACCTTGACGATAGGGGGGAAAAAACTTGCATTTCAACGTCTAATACATAGATTATGCTTTTGAGCTAAATTTGGTTTCAGCTCTAAATGTGGCTGATAACCAGCCTCTTTTGCCAAAATTGGGTGGAGCTCAACGTGCATAATATGGATAATTTTTAATCGTGTCTTTCTTATTTTAATGTTTTAATTTGGGAAAGCAGCTGCAATTCAACATTTTCAAAGTTTATTCTGTTATATGTGAATGTCCTTCGGTGGTGACCAAGATTTGTGAGCTGTCCTACTGGATCCTTGTGAGATGGACTGCCTTGATTGAACCATCCGATTGCCAGCATTTGCAGGGGCATTTGATAAATTTTTTTAGAATATTATATTTGGAGATTTATTTTAGTCCGCCTAGGTTTGGGGTACCTTTCCCCAAGATTTCAGGTCAAATGATTTATAAAAAATTCAAAGTAGAAGAGGGTGCATACACATTGGTTGTTAGATTTGTGAGATTGAATCTGAGCCGTCCAACCTGTACTGATGATCTGTGGGCTGGCTGGTTCAGTAAACTTCTTCTCCAAAGTGTATACTTCTTTTTCTATAGACTGTGTGTGCGTGTGCGCTCGCGCGCGTGAATGTGCGCTCGCGCACGTGCATGTGTGTGTGTGTGTGAGTCGGCGGCCTCATCTGTTGATGTACGTCCTCCTTGTAAAATCTATTCAACAAATGGATTTTGATCCGAAAATTTAAGGATCCATAATGTAGGCTATAGTGATCATAAATAATTAAAAATTTTCAAATTTGTTTTTTTTTTTTTTTTTAAATTTTCTAAGCCCTCTATTTTTTGAAATGGTCCGGTTGTTTTTTCTATTCCATCATAAAGATGGACGTTAAATGGTCAGAGGATTGCATGCGTCCCCTCACTCATACAACGCTTTTCCTATATATAATGTAAAAAGACCATATGAGCCTACGGAGCCTATGTAAAGTATAAGCCAGCCCCGATTGATGCTCCCAGAAATAAACTGTCTGCTTTGCCTACTACAATTTTTTTTTTTTAATTATTTTAAAGTAAGTGTTAGATGGACCCCTAATTTTGCACTAATCTGCTTTTTATGTAGGCTTCCCAAATAAAAATAAAAAGTGGATATGCATAAAAATGTGGGCCCAATTGTGTTCGCCATTTTCAGTAAATGTAGGCCATCCCAATCACCTCTGATTCTTCAATCTGGGCCATTTGGCCTATACTGTTCCATCGACTGGGCGCCTCAAAGAATCTCTGTGTTGTATATATCCTAACTTAATAATATGACTCAAAATATATATTTTTGGTCATTTTGTTTCTAACTTCATGAAACCCTACTGCAGAACTAATCAAAACACTCAAAGTGATGAACCGAGCTAGCTGGCAAGAGACATTTCAAAGTCTATGGATTTCTGCTCTGCGCCTTGTGCAACGAGTTAAGATTAATCCTATCTCTGCTGTGCTTTTCCATTCTCATATCATATGAAAGAAACTTACCTGGGTCTCTTTATAATGTTTTGACTGCCATACTTTCCCTTTTCTCATGTTGGACCACTACACTTATCATTACATGTGCACCCAAATTGTTTGACTATTAATAACACGATGACAATTGCATTGTAGGAGCGTGACCCACTAGAAGGCCCAGTACCCCATCTAGATGCTCGATTATGCGTTCTTCTGTCTATTACACCCCTTGCTGCTGCTCGTGTCATTGAGGAAGACATGGAAGACTCTTCACTTATTAATGGTGGTGTAACCCAAAATTCAGGAACCACTGATGAGCATGGAAAGGATGGGAACTTACCTACTTCGAGAAGGCAAGGATTGATTTCTTCTCTTCAGGTATTAGGGCAGTTTTCTGGGCTCCTATTGCCTCCTCCCTCTGTTGTGCCTGCTGCTAACCTCGCAGCTGCAAAAGCAGCGGGATTTGTTTCTGACAGTTTTAATGGAGCCAGCCGTAGTGATACCTCAGTTAAAGCAGGTGATCCGTTTTTACTTATTTTTAAAAAATTTGTTAGAAGTTACTCTTATTATTATTCTGTGTAGGTGGTTTATTTGAATTCTCAGTGAAAGCTCATGGTTTGATAAATGAAAAGCCTGTAATCATCGATGACTATTAATATAATGAAGAACATGCAGAATACAAATTTAAGGAGCCAAATTATTATCTATGATGATTTTACTTGTTTGGAGCTTAGTGTTTTATTTTCTTTTGCAGTTGGGGACATGCGTCACCTAATTGTTGAAGCTTGTATTGCGAGAAAATTGATCGACACATCAGCATATTTCTGGCCTGGTTTTGTTGGTAGATCGGTTACTCCACCACGGCCAGACACCACACTGCCTCCAGTATCTCCTTGGTCTGCCTTCATGAAAGGAGATCCATTGAATACTCTGAAATATGCATTGAGCATGACTCCTGCTGCAAGGTATTTTTCGATCTTTGGCTGAATTTTTTTTCTTTTTTGGTAATTCAGCATTTGGATTCAAACTTGGGATGAGGCGAACACCTTAACCAATCATATGCCCAATCTCAAACGTGCTGAATGGCTTTTCTTCATAAGGGAATATTTATGTTTCCAAAATGTAATGCCATAGAGTAGTTCAGGAATTAAGCTTTTATTGCTTATGATTCTGCCATGGCAAGGTGTACTTTCTGGTGGACTATGCAAGTACATAGTCCATTGGGTCATCACCGTCTAATGAAATTCTTAACATGTTTTAGAGTGAGTGTCGTCCATAAATGGGATCATATATTTTTCTGTTGTGTCCGTCCTCTTTCCACAACCATCCATTGTGTTCACCGGACGGTGATGACCCTGATGATCTATGATTTGTAATTTTCCATGTCTCATTGGCTTATAGTGCCCTTTCCTTGTAGCATTTTGGTTCTTGACTTTCTCTTTCTTATTTTGAAGTTTAGCAGAACTTGAGAAAATCTATCATATTGCCTTAACTGGAGCAGAAGAGGAAAGGATAGCTGCAGCTAGAATTCTCTGTGGTGCTTCTCTCATTCGTGGATTTAATATTCAGGTAATGCATGTTTTTGAATAGTAACTACCATATTGGAATTAAGACAATGCATGGAATTGTGCCTTTGCCACACTCATAGAAGAAGAAGATAGTTTTATGTGTCAATATATGAGGTTCAGCAAGCATGCCAGTTTTTCAGTCTCTTCTGCTATTTCTCATGAGCAGTTTGGTGTCCCTGCCTTTCGACATGAGAAACTTTGTGCTTTTGTTTTCAATTTTGATTATGTCAATTCTAGATATCTTTTGGTTTTTGAGAGCGTTTTATTTATGTTCTTTTTGTTTTATTCCTTAATTTTTTTATGGTATCTTGTCCTTTTTCACTTTGGATTCTGATGGAAAATGCAAGTAGTTGCAATAAAATTTTCTACATTCGATTTACTTTTTATTGTTGAAGAAAGTAGGTTACTTGTAACCTAGTAAAACAAGTAACATCTCCAATGGGTAGTTGTTTAAATGCTTAAATGATTAAATCTAGTATTTTCTGTTCTTTGTGGCCACATAGGTTATTAAGCAGAATTTCTTCTCCATAATTCCTACTTTGGACTACACTCCATGTTGCTTTGTTAACATTGTTTCCTTTTTGCAGGAACATGTAGTGCGGTTTGTGGTGAAGCTTCTGTCCCCTCCTGCACCACCGGACTTCACTGGACCTGGAAGTCACTTGGTTTCTTATACATCCATGTTGCAGGCAGTCCTTTTTGGACTGTCCTCAATTGACACTGTCCATATCCTTTCTTTGTACGGCGTGGTAAACCAGAATTTTGATCTTGGGCATTATATAATTTGGTTTTATTGTATTCCAACTGTAGCTTGACTCTTCAAGTTTCTGATAAAGACAAACGCAAGATATATGGGTGGCCTTAGTTTTTACGAGAGTGCCAAATGGCCTTACCAAATGCTGTGTTAGAAATCAATCAATTCAAACAAAGAAGCCAGATACTCTAAATTTAAAACACTTCAAAGCATTCGGCCAACTCGGTAAAATTTGTCCTTTTCTTTGCGAGTGCCAAAACCCAATGTAAGAACTTCATTTAGAATTTCAAATTTATGGCTATATAGTGGATCGAAACTCATTTGGTAACTAACATGTGATTATTAAGTCATCCAGTAGCCTTATCAGCAGGTTTTCTATTAAACCCAACTAATTTTGCAGATTCCTGAAGTTGCAGCTGCTTTAATGCCCATCAGTGAGACGTTTGGGACTCTGATGCCTGCATCTGACCCTAAACCAAGCGGTGGAGAAGAAAATCCAGCTTATATGGTTTTCTCCTGTGCATTTCTCTTTCTACTTCGGTTATGGAAGTTCTATCGACCCCCTCACGAGCACTACATAGTAGGACGCGGCCCTCCTCTTTTCTCTGGACTCACTTTAGAGTATCTTCTATTACTCCATAATGGTCGAGTTGCTTCCAATGCAACGAAGGGGACCAATGAGAAAACTGGAAAGAGAGAGAACCAACATTCAATTTATATCGACTCATTTCCAAAACTAAGAGCTTGGTATCGCCAAAATCAAGCTTGTATAGCTTCAACACTTTCTGGACTATGCAGTGGGAATCCAGTGCACCAGGTTGCCAATAAGATTCTCAGTATGATTTATAAGAAGATGAATAAAGGTGGGGTTAATGGTCCAAACACCCCTTCGAGTGGGAGCTTGAGTGGGTCACCAAGGAATGGAGAAGACAGTGGTCAGAGGCCCATGATTCCAGCATGGGAGGTGCTTGAGGCTATTCCCTTTGTGCTGGAGGCCGTGCTCACAGCATGTGCTCATAGAAAGCTTTCATCTCGGGATTTGACGACGGGTTGGTTGCAACTTCCTTTCTGGTTTTATTGGTTTTGGGAAGTATGTCTAGTCTAGTGACTATGAAAAAATGTAAAAGAGTCCGTTAGAGGGTCATCATTGTCCAGTGGATTGTGGAAAATCATACATAGTTCTGGAGGGACCATAACTGTCCATTGAGTGATGGATGGTGATGGAGAGAGAGTGGCACTTGGGTCATGTCCTGTCCTGGTGGGTCCCTTTCTCTCTCCATCATGGTCCTTCAAATTCATTGGACGGGGATATCCCATGTGCAGTGGTTTTCCATTAGGTTATATTATACTTTCCTTGTTGGTTTTCCCAAATGTGCTTTTGAGCTCCAAGACACAAGGATGTGTGAGCTTGTCTTCTATTTTGAAGGTTTTGGCATTTTGTCAGCTGCATTTCATTTGTTGGATTTGCGTATCATTCTCATTAAGACTACTTTCACAGTTTTGGTGCTGGATTAGGTTTGAGGAGCTATCATAGTCTTTGTTTTCCTTATACAATTTAAATTAATTAATTTGGATTTCAGAATATAACTTGTTCAGTATTTATATATTTCTTCCTTGAAATAAAAAATGAACTGTTCAATTCTTTATTTGCAGGCTTGAGGGACCTGGTGGACTTTCTGCCGGCTTCTATTGGGACCATTATAAGCTACTTCTCTGCGGAGGTTTCTCGTGGTATTTGGAAGCCTGTTGCCATGAATGGAACAGACTGGCCTAGTCCTGCTGCAAACCTTCTCTCTATCGAAGCTGAAATGAAGGAAATTCTTGCTGCTACCGGTGTTGAGCTCCCCAGTTCTTATTCAGGTCTATATCTTCTCTCTTTGTTATTTTATTATTTTATCATCAATTCAAACCAAAATATTTTATGCTTCCACCTGAGTAATACTTTCCATTTGCTCCCTTGGGAAAATTTCAATTTTAAGATTAATTTTAGGACCCCAAATTTCGGGGATGTAACGTATTCAACCCATATACTATCTTCATCATTATCGTCTGAGTCTTGTCCTAACTATTTGGGCTTGGCTATAAGAATCCTATTCCACCATTCCGCTCTATCAAGGGCCATACCCTCAGTCTGACTATAAGTCACCATATCTTTTCTCTCTACTTCCATCCAGGCATTCCCCTTGCCCTTTTAGAGCCATTTTCTTGTACCAAAATTACCCCTCCTAGTCGGTGTTGTTAGTGTACTTTCCATCATTTTATCGTTGGAGCTACCCCTAAGTTCCTAAAATGTATTCATTCCGAATTCTATCATTTTTTGTCTTGTCAACCCATATACTAATCTCAATAAATTAAATTTCCTTTGTTGCACTCTATATGCGCTTGAAAAAATAATGTCTAACGATTGAATAGAAACCATACAATCTTTAAAGTGTGAGATCTATGTATTAGAAAACTCAAAATTTTGAATTTTGTTTTTTGAGAACAATCATCTAGTGATTCTTAGGCGGTTTCCAAAATTTTAGATTGAAAAGATTCTCCCAAGTAGGTCTTCTAACCAAGGGAGTAGAGGGCATATACCATACTCTTGGTGTATGCGCTCTTATTACAATCCTTGATCTTTGGGCTATCTGGATGATGATTTCTCAGCATTTTCTCATTTTCGGTTTTGCTTGGATTATCTTTGTGATCTTCATCTTTCACTTTGCCATGCAATGATTTTGATTAGTGGTGAAAGTGAGCCAATGTATGTTGTAGAAGTAACAAAATTGTCACCAGGCATTCTCTTTACACAAGCAGAGCAATGGCCTAGACATCTCTCTTTCTCTCTCTCTCACATTGATATGAGCAACTCTCTCTTTATATATATTTGATCTTTAATGCTCTCTCTCTCTCTCTCTCTCTCTCTCTTACACACACACACATTGATTTGAGTGGTTCCCATCATGCACAACAAACAGGTGGGCTCGCCCAGATGACGCTCCCTCTCCCCATGGCTGCGCTGGTGAGCCTGACCATCACATTTAAGCTAGACAAGAGCCTCGAATTCATTCACAGTGTTGTGGGCCCTGCCCTCGAGAGTGCTGCCTCTGGTTGCCCCTGGCCCAGCATGCCCATCATAGGGGCATTATGGGCACAAAAAGTGCGGCGATGGCATGACTTCATCGTATTCTCATGCTCCCGCTCTGTCTTCAAGCAAGACAAGGATGCTATCTTTCAGCTCCTTAAGAGCTGCTTCTCTGCCTTTTTGGGCCCCTCGGGCCTGGTGGGCCTAGGTGGGGTTGGCGCATTAGTGGGAAATGGCGTTGCCAATCGTGCATCATGGGGGGGTCGCATGCCCGTGGCCCCTGGCTTCCTCTTCCTACGCACTTGTCGAACCATACACAACGTCTCCTTCGTGACCGAAGCCATCTTGAAGCTCGTTGTTGAGACTGCCCGGGATCTCTCGAAGCTGCCTGAGCCACTGATTGGATCATCCCAACGGCTCAGATCGTGCCAGGTGTCACTTTCTGGCACGGCAGCCAGCGTGAGGGAGGCGGCAATGCTAGGGGCGAGCCTGCTGTGCCTGGCAGGTGGGCCACAGCAAGTGCAGTTGCTCTATGAAGAGACTCTGCCCACCTGGCTCCTCTCTGGCGGGCCTAGAGCCATGGGACCACAGGCACGTCGACCCATCTTAGAGGGCTATGCAATGGCCTACTTATTGGTTTTGTGCGGGTGCTTCATGTGGGGTCCCACAGAGGAGTCGGGGCCTCCGGGCATTGCGATGGTGCGAAGGCGTGCCCGTGCAAGAGTGGTGGGGAGGCACATGGAGTTTTTGGGTGGGGCCCTTGATGGGGAGATATCGTCATCAATGATGGAGTGGGTGAGGGCATACGTAGTGTCCTTTCTTGCGGTGGTGGTGAGGATGGTGCCGTGGTGGATCAGCGAGGTAGAGAGCGATGTGGTGAGGAGGGTGGCAGATGGTTTGAGGGGTTTGGGGGAGGGGGAGCTTGCACTCGCATTGTTGGAAAGAGGAGGGCTGGGGGCTATGAGCTGTGCCGCTGAGATGTTCATGACCGGGCCATAGATTAGGGTGGAGAGAGAGAGAGACAGAGTGCTCTATGGCGCTGTGCAGTTAGTGAGCATCAAACAACATACATGAGAGAGAGAGAGAGCTCCAATGCCTCACATGAAATCAGCGATGTGTTCATGTGTTCTGCATCTGCTCATGTAACTTCTAATACCAAAGAGAGAGAGCGATCTTTCGGTACTGAGGCAGTTTTGTAAAACACACATGGTTTTGTTCTCTGTTCCCATGTACTCTCTTTTTGGGCCAAGTTAATTACAATTTATGTATGTATTATTTGATATTCAGATCGTGGTCTTGGCCAAACATCCTTTCTTTGAGATTTGGTATTGAATATTGGTCCATTTACACGGTTGTGGGACTGGGAAATGTGTCGGCAACTTGTAAATTTAGCAGAGAGACAATAAATCTCAGCCCTTCGTAGTCATCATTCGACCTCTGAGATGATGAATTCCTTTGGTACACTCCATGACTGCACTTTTTGAATACTGTACCTCTGTCTACTGTTAAATGAGAGCCAAAATTCAAGTGGTCTTCTTGTTTCCATTAAAAAGGAAAAGCCTTTGGTGGGTCGGTTGCATCTGCCCTGGTTTTCAAGGGATTTTGGAGCTGAAACGCATGCAAATCCGTTTCTGCCTTCAATCCTTGATTTTGGAATGCCAAGTCTTGGAATGCCAAGTCTAGTGTAAATCTGATGATCTTTGAAAAATTGAATGAACAGTTAAAATAAGTTACAAAATGGATCGTTATTAAGGCTAAAAATTTCAGTTTTATATAATTGTGCTTCATGAGACGAGTAAAATTATGGATTCAAAATCCATTTTCGAGGTGGATTTGGGAAGCTTTCTCAATTGGAGTTTATGCATATGAAGATAGATATGAGCTAGGATAGAGGTGGAAGAAGGAATTGTCTACAAAGACCATTTATCTGTCATACATGGAGGTCACAATCATTCTCACTCATTAGATGTCAAATTAGATGGTTTGGGGTCAATCATAAAATCTAAGAAATTTTTTTTTGGAACTTTGTGTCTATTCAATGATATTTTCATAACCAACCATTTTAAAATTTGAGGGACAATAATGATTGTGACATCTGTATACAAAAAGTATATAATCTTTTTGTAAGATAATCCCATAAAAAAATATAATCCCGTGTAAGATGTTGAAAGTGTACATCATAGTCATGTGGAGCATACGAAATAATTACTCCCCACAGCAATGGAATAGGAGACCTTTCGAATTGAAATTTTGGAATTTATTCAGAATGGCCGGATGAGTATTTTTAAATAAAAAAAATAGAAAAAAAGGATTTTGACCGTCTGAATACTTGAACATGATTGTACAATACTTGGGCAGTCTCTGTTTTATCTTTATGATGTTATTTTCATTAGCATATAAGGTGTGTTTCTTTTTCTATATAGAAATTGAGGAGGCTAGATTTCAAAAAATTTAAATACTAAAAATATACCTAACTAGGGTTTTACTAGAGGGAGTAAATGCATGATTTGCTCCAGCTGTGTTTTAGCATGAACTTTAGCGTAGTCCAGATAAGGTTTGTACATGAGTTTCTTTTTAAAAGAGGGAAATACTTCATAATTTAAGTTTTGAAAAAACGGCTAGTAAGAGGATCGAGATATGGATTTTTTAACATAAACACTGTGTTTTATCTGGGGAAAAGTATAGAATGAGACCATTCACCTTTGATACAAGGTAGTCACAATTAATCTTGACCATTTGATGTAAAATTGAGTAATTGTATTTATTTATTGACCAAGCTAAAACTGCAAATTTTTTTTTTCTCAACATACCAAAGCTATGAAATTTCACATCAAATGATTATAAGTAATTGTTAACACTTTGTATCAAAGGTAAATAGTCTCATTATATACAATCTTATAAATGCATAGCTTTTTAAATCAAAATGATTGATTCATCTTAATCAGGAGGGGGGATTAAATTATTTCCCAAGCCAATCTCCTGCCCGAGGGATTAAGCGTATAGTATATGCCCCTACGGAAGTACGATATACTCGATCATTATTGAAGTTCCGCATTCGTTTAAATTTGAATGATTGTTTCTTTTGGTTCGGGAAAATCCAGGCCTATTTACTGTCCCCCGTGGCCCGCATTCATGAATAAACATTGTAATAAAGAGAATTTTTATGAGAGGGAGAGAGAGTGTGTGTTCTTACTTCTTATTTCAATGCCATGATTTAGTATGAAATCTTATGGGGTATGGGCCTAGGATTTATGAAAATGAAGGAAAGCCTCATCTCAAATTCTTTTTTGGATCGCATTTTGAGCATTGAAAATCTCCACAATAGCTCTAAATCAATTTCCAACACGAATTATGAATTTTGAAGCTGAAAAAGGATATGGATCTTGCATATTTGTGAATAATTATTTCTAGAGCGATAATAAACAGTTTAGATGATATATTACAATATATATTATTTTTAAGATTTGAAATCCTATTTTTTTTTAAAACCATCAAGGCTGAGATGATCGATTTTAATGTTTTTCGATACTAAAACTACAAACTTTAGTGAGTTTTAGGTGAGGATTTATATATTTTGATACGGTCGTGAAAAAGTTTATATAAGGTTGCAAAAGAATTAAGGTGTATATAAAAAAGTCCATCAAAAAATATTATTTTAATATTAAAAAACCCTATAATTGATCATCTCAACATCGAGATGTATGACTATGTGAAAAAATAAAGATTTTGAGTCAAAAAATAATGTATTTTGCAACAAATTATGTAAGCCATCTATTTTTTAGATTTTCATATGTCTATAGATCCGATTGATTTGATCTATTTTTGAAAGTTAAAATTTGTTAATTAGAGATAAAAATGGATTATCAAGCCATCTTAAAAAATTTTGATACAAACATTATATTTTATAATAAAATTTAGAGGTGTACCTTACTTAAATCGTTTAATGGTGTGCCATATACAAACCACATACAATACCTAATGTGATTTTTCTGGGGGCAGTTTCGCAAAAGTTAAGAAGTTCAAATTTTGAGTAACGGCGTTAAAACCAGCCGTCAAGCCGAAAAGCTTTTATAAACGGCGATCGGACTCAAAACCGCTTTCAAATTCGGCGTAATTTCAGGCCTGCACCTCTACTTTTCAGTGTGTTATTTTTAGAGAGAGAAAGAGAAGATAGAGAAAATTAGGGCACACAGTGGTCAGTACGACGTGTGCCTTCCTTCCCTAGAGAGAGAGAGGAACGGGTATCTTAGACGGGGAAGAAATTCAGGGTTGTAAATCCTTTTAGATATAGAGAGACAGGGTGTAGGAGGGGGTGAGAAATTTGGGGTTTTTGTACAGCGGGAGATCCTGAAGAGAGAGGCTTGATTTGTGGAAAATCGTTTTTCTTGATTTTGCAGCGGACAGTGAACGGCTTTAGCAGTTTCTCAGAGCCGTGAAAGTTTTGATTTTTTTCTTTGAAAGGTTGAACTTTGCGTGGAGTTGGGAGAGTTTGATATAGAAAATTTGGAGTAGATCCCTGTGGCTTCTCTATCCTTTAAGGGCTTTGTTGTTTCTCTGAGAACTGGGGCTTCGGGTGGTATCCAATGGTTTGAGCCTTTTATGTGCTTTTAGAGAGAGAAAATCAGTGCATGGTGGACCCATTAAGGCTGGGATTTATGTGGATTAGTACGGGCACGGATGTTTCACTCTATCTCTTCAAATTCTACAGATGCAATTGAGTCCCAAACTGTCTGAATTTTGTTGATGAAGCGCATATGGATAGAAGAAGACAGTGATTTCCGAGTTTTGCAGTGTTCTATATGCGAAAAATCGATCATTTGAGATGGAGGGGAGGAAGATTTTAGCTAGCCCTAGGAGGTGTAGCAGGCATAGGGTTTTAGCTGGGAAAAGGCAGCGTGTTGAGTGTGTTAACAGTGTGAAGAAGTTACAGAGACGTGAGATCACTTCGAAGGGGAATCGTGCCTTCAGTATGAGCAGTTCACAAGAACGATTTCGCTACATACACTTGCAGGTCAGTTAAACATATGTTAACTTTTCATGTTTCTCTCACTAAAGTTTTTATTTTTTGCTTATATCTCACAATATTCATGTTTCCCTCTCTAAAATTTTTGGTTTGTTGCTTATTCGGAGTAAATCTTGTCTTTATATCTCTAAATATGTGCATAGAGTTGCCCTAGTTGAATTACCGTGATGGTGTAATTGGGACTAGCTTGTTGATGACATAAATAAAAGAAGTGGCTTATTTCTACCATTGAGCTGTCTAGTGCTGTTGCTTTCAATAATTTACATGATTGAAGTATTACCGTGGTGTCCCTTATTCAGAGTTACATGGGTTGATTTGATTACTTATCATCTTAAATTTGAAGCTACGTTCTTCCCCTGTTATATTCTTTTTGCTGAGGCATAGTGTGTATGAAGATTTGGAGCATTATTTTGTTTGGAATGTGAGTTTTTCTCATGTTCCATAGTATAATTTGGGTTTGTGAGTGTAAATTGAATACTTGATGCTAGAATTCTTGTATAGAGATCTTTGTGGACTGAACCTCATTGGAAGCTCCATTGTAGTTGTGCAACTCACTTAAAAAATAGGGCTAATAAGTGTTTCCTTTTAAAAGCTTTTCTTATGTACTGTTCACTGCTTCTTCTTCCTCATAGGCTTAGACACCTTAGTAACCAATAACAATGATTATAACACTAGTTAACCTTTCTCAAGAGAACAATGATTATATCACATTTTATGATTTACTTCTATTACTAAAGGTTCTATTGGAAAGCTAATAAAGGGCAAGGGGTATATCCAAAAAGACAAAGTAGTGAGAAAAGATATGGGGACTTATGGCCTCACCAGGGGCATGATCCTTGATAGAGTAGAATGGCGAACCAGGATTCATATAGGTTTTGATGATGACTAAAGGAGGAGGATGGTAGTTGTTGTCCAAGACATTGGTTAAACTACAATGAGGGGAAGCAATCCAATGCACTCTAAACTCATATACAAAGACCACTAGAAGTTGGAGAAATTGATGCCGAAGGTAACCTTGTGATGTTTTTTTGTACAATGGTCAACAACTGAAAGCTTCCATCTGCATGGCACTAGGCCCCTTCAGATTAACTACATGGACAATTACTAATACCAATGCATAAGGAACTATGCATACTTATCAAAAGAAGTAAAAAAGAACTACGTGGAAAAATCACAATTGGAAAACAACTTGGGGATTCCAATTCCAACCCGGCCTATCCTTCTCTCAAACTCTTTGAAATTTGTGAGAGGATAGTTAATTGCTTTTTTGTTTTAATTTTTTTTCCTTGACTGTTAGGGGTAGTCAACTTGGTTGTTGCCCCTTTCTTCAAATCCCTCCTAAATATAAGATGCCTTACAAATTCGCATCTACTTTCTATCTATGATTATGATGGACAATCTATTCTAGAACTTCTATCTTAGAGCTTTGCCCTGCATCATACATCGCTCCCCCGAAGATTGGCCTAATACCCTCTCCAACTCTAAGATTCCTTTGATACTTCCAACTTCTCGAACCCGCTCAAACTTCAGTCCTTTGACTCCCTATCGCCCACATTGGACCATACCCAAATAGTATCGCTCATTTGACTCCTCCATCCATTGCATACCTCCAATATGTATAATCAGCACGTGTGTCATTTGCATTTAGAAGAATATCATACATCAATGCTCATTTGTGGCAACACACAAGATATGGGAAATCCATGTTAATGTCCGTGTTTGCAAAATTTCTCTTTTTGGATTGTAGTCATGGAATGTTTCTATGTGGACAGCATGGTCCACAAATTGGACGAACAAGGCATCCATGTTCGTGTTATAAGATGCACATTTCATGTGTCCATTTTCTAAGACGTGTGGAAGCATGTGTCTTATGATTTGGTCACATATCTTTTTTTGTGTTAAATTATTACTACAAATTCACAAATTATATATATATATATATATATATATATCATCATATCATCATCTGAGCCTTATCTGAATTATTTGTGGTCAGTTACGCGAATCTTGTTTTACCATTATGCTCTATCAAGGGGAGGAATGCCAACAGCAATGGACCTAGGGGAAGGTTTGAGGCAAAATACAAAGAAGAAGTTGCTGGAAGAAAGAAGTATCTAACTAGTTAATACTTAAATTTTAAGATTGCAGAGGAAAGATCAGCTTTGGCACAGGTCCATGGTTTTTAGATTAGAGCCAATGAATTTGGGAGTTTGCCACAAGCAAACTTGCAAGTTTACTTGATTGGCCATGTATGTGGCCATTTTTGGGTGCACCTTGCGGGTTTCCCTTTAAATGAGAGGAAGCCACGTGTGGCTTGTGGTGTGCTCCCTTTTAAGAGGGGAGGCAACACGAGTCCATCGTTAAGGCTTGCTTGCCCAGTATTGTCATTTTTCATTTTTAAAGGTGACACATGTATGTGACTTTTCCAATATGTATAATTAATTAAACCTTTATTTATATATGAAGGATTAAACCCAGCTTTTTGCAGAAGTTTGATGTTTCAAATCTCTTGCTCTCTCTCTCTCTCCCCCCCTCCCCTTTTAGGCACGAATGGTCGGAGTTCCACTATGCGTTTATTAGGATCCATAACTTGGATTTTGATGATATTAGTGCCAATTGAAGCTTATCGAATTCCCCATTGATTTGACGGTATAATCAGAGAATAGATCTAATTTTAGAAGATGTTTGGGAATGCAAGGTAGGGGTCTTACAACGGATTTTGTTGAGCTGGTTGTTATCTTAGGGGTTGAACTTTTGAGACCCTATTGCATCTTAGATTATACACTAAGTTGGGGGTGTTTAATACTTCGAAGAAAGTGAGACCATCTCATGCCTTTATGTCCCATGTATATTTTATTTGGTTTGTTTTAATTTGGTATATCTCTGTCTCCGTTCTACTATGATATCTAGACCTAGACCCTCGGGGTTTAGCTGACCTAAAGAGAATTCTAAAATATCATGTGCATGACTTCAATCGAGTGAAAACTCTGCCCAAATTTTATTTGAAGGGAAGTAGATGCTTGTAACAAAATTTGGGTGTTCCCCTTAGTCCAATTCCAAATTTGACATATATATATATATATATATATATACAAGGTAAGGTGCGTGAGTGGTGTTCCTTATCTTTTTCCTACATAGACACTCACAAAAGTATCTATTATATGGACTTATACAAATGCATGGTGCTGTACTTGGCAAAATATATGTAGATGAGTTAGATACTTCCACTATGAGTTAGATGCGGACTCACATATTTGTATCATTGTAACGGTCTCCAATGCTATTTCAACATGGCATTAGGACTTTGTTCATATCCCTTATGGCAGTATGCCTTATTTATATAATTAAATTGAACTATGAGTGTTCCTCCATTGATTTGGAGAAATCTTTATACCCATCTCAACCTCACTGCTGTTGGTGAACAAATCATGAACAATTACATAAAATCACTTGAATGCTTGATATGGCTGTCTCATTAAGATTTAAGACTGAGCCTCAAGAATAATGCAATCTCTTGGGACAAAAGCTACCCTTACACAAGGCTTCATATGTGGGTTTCAAAATGGCTTATATGGCCGACAGCCGACACAACAACGACCTTGAGTAATAAATGTTTACCCATGCCTAATGTTTAAAGAGAAATATCGTGTTTATTAATGCCATTACTTGCCATGCTGACTGTGCTGCAAGGACGTTTTAGAGCATCATTTCCACCCATGCTCATTCCTCCCAAAGCTTATTTTTACTTGAGCACAAACTTTAGATGCTTACTCCGCATGGCAATAGAATGAAATAATGAAAAGGTCAATTTGGCCATGCAAACTGAAGATGGAGACTGGATCCATACCCTTTCTTTTGTATTGTTAGACTACCCATAATATGTTTTTTCTAATATCCCATACTTGGCAACAGTTTGACCTATCACTTACTCTTTATGTGATTGATCTACTAGAGCCACACACATAATCACTGTCAGTGATGAAATAAGTTGGAGAGTTGCGTGGTTTCAAACCTCTCAAGTTACTGAGTTTACCCCATGTAAATATTAGCAACCGTTAAGTATTCCATGTGACACAGTCTTAATAGTTGACAAATGCCCTAATATTTTCCAACAATATCCTTGCTACCCTTGATAAATAAAATACACTAAATATAATACAATATCCCTTATCTAGTATGTTTTGCTATGAGCTAGGGAATTAGCGTCTCAGATGTCAAATATGTTGAAATAGTGAATGAAAATTCCACCTAGGCAGCCCAAGGGACTTTCCAAACTGAATAGAGCCGAGTTGGAGTCTTATTTGGTTTGGTATTAGGGTGCCCTAGGACCACAGAGGTGGTTCTCTTGCAGCGAAGCCTCACCACCCCGCACTAGGCCTATACTGCCCAATGCGGGGCGGTGACCTTGGGTGGCCGACTAGTTGCCTAGGGCATTGTCTGGTCCTTGGGCGCACAAAGCCCTTTTGTCGAGGGCGGAAATTGCCCTCGCCAAAGGGAGAAAAATGTAATTTCCCGCTTGAAAAGCTGGGAAATAGTATTTGCGGGCATTTTGGTCCCCCCTCAAACCCTAGAGAACTCTATTTGTGCCCCAAAATCTACTTTTTTATGGTTTTAGATTTTTTGTGAATATTTTGTTATGTTGTACATTCTTGTCATTTTATTGTGTTTATTTATTTATTGTTTCTTTGAAGCTGTTAACATTTCTTCATGTGTTTATTTTTGAAGTTAGGCTTTACATTTATGATGAAACTTCATGAGTGTTTTTTTATGGTTTGCTATTTTTGCGATTATAATATATATTCAGCTATGTTTCTAATTTATAATGCAAATTTGAAAATTTATATGTTCGGCTTTGTTTCTAATTTATAATGCAAAATTTTTGTGATTGTAATATATATTTGGCTAGTTTCTAATTTATAATGCAAATTTGACAATTTATGTGTTCGGCTTTTGTTTCTATTTTATACTGCAATATGAAAGTACTACCCTATGTTTGACTATGTTTCTAATTTTTAATGCAGAATTGAAAATTTATAATATATTTTCTCTACCCCTTTATGCTGCCCCCCCCCCCCTTTTGTCTTTTGAAACAAAAAAAAAGCATTGACCATTCACATCTCTGGGCAAGAGCTCTCTGTTCGATGTGGGACTTCTCTCTTTATTTCACAACCTCAACAAAAATAAATAAAGCAAAAACAAAAAAAGAAACTATACGTTCTCCATCTATCTGTGCATAAGAGGAATAAGTTTAAGACAACCTCCAAGTGTTTGATGTGAGGCCTATCCCTCTCTCACACACGTGATCTCTCTCCACATGCAAGAAGAAGTTGAAGAAAACCTCTGTGCTGGTAGCGTTTTAGTGGGACATGTACATGCTGTATGGAGGACAAACTGGTTGATCACCTTCTCATGCGTATCCAATTGCCCTTACTAGGGTGATCTATGGTTTTCTCCTGAATATCTGGTGTGAGTCAAATGATGTTGATGAGTAATGGGCTGTATGATGTGTTTCTTAGTGGATCAATTTATGAAAAAGGTGGTAACTATTTTGGTTGAAAGAGTGAGTATAGAATCTTCAATGGAAAATTATCTAGCTATCAATGGTTTTGGACTGATTAGAGACACCATGATCTCTTAGTCTTCTATTCCCTGTTTGTTCTGGAAGCTGGTAAAGTTTATGGGAACTCCCATAAGAATTTGGGTCTTAGGGGTATAGGAGCCATCCTTGCGGATGAGCACATCTAGTCTCAAAGGCATTTGGGCTGGTGGGTTTTGGATCCGGTTTTAGTGGAATCCAGCACTCTGTTGATCGATTTTTTCTGGTGAGTGTTATGAAATTGCCATGTTGAGAATCCAGTCACTTGTGGAGGATTCTTGATATAAAGGACAAGACTGTTGATATTGCAGAATAGGAAATCTCCTTTATCCTTGCTCTCAAAGACGTTAATGAAAGGTGTCAACTTTCTTGCCCAATGTGGAGTGGGACCTTCTTGGTGGAAATTTTTCTAATATTGATATGCTCCATTCTTCAGTTGAATCTCCATGCATATTGATGTATACAGTTTTTGAATCAAAGTTTGTAATTTTCAGTGAAAGTACTTAAGAAAGTTATGAGAACAGAAGGAAAATAAGCTTTAAGGAAGTTCTTGAAAGTACTGATTGAAATCCTTGTTTTAGTTGGTCCTGTCTCTTGGTTTTTCTGTTGGTGTCTTTGTGATGTCTGCATTTTTTGTGGAAGTCTGCTTATTTTCCACTTATGGGCTGAAAGACTAAACTAGGATTTCAGTACAGTGTCGATACTTCTTGTCGTGTTCACAAATTTTTACTTTGTTTCTGCAGATGCATAGGAGCATACAAAACTTTTTTTTTGTGAACTATATTGAATGTGTTCACCTTTATCCCTTTTCTTTAACTAATGGGGCAGGGGATTGAGTGAGGGAGTTGTGCTGTTGATGTTATATAGTTGAGCTTTCGGTCGTTTCCTTGTTTACCAGATTTATTCTTGTTTATTTTCCTTCCTTTATGTACTTGTACTTGGCCAAAAAAATTTTGATACTTTAAAAAAAATAAAAAACTTGTTCTTATGTGCTTCAAAAAAAATAAAAAACTTGCTTTTATACTTTTTGCCTTACAGGAAGAGTTTGATACCCATGACCCCAAGGAACACTGGTTCATGGAACTTCATTTTCTCAAGAAGAGGTCAAAAATAATAGAAATAGTTGCTGCCCGTGATATTGTCTTTGCTCTGGCTCAATCTGGTGTCTGTGCAGCATTTAGCCGAGGTTCGAGACTTCAAGCATCATGTTCCTCATACCTATAGTTACTTTGGTTGCTTTTGTATTCATAATTAGTATTTGTTGTTGCTTTGTGATTAACTGAATTGGCCTCTGTACTTGTGACATGCAGAAACCAATAAGCGGATATGCTTTTTGAACATTAGCCCCGATGAAGTTATCCGAAGTTTGTTCTATAACAAGAATAATGACTCACTTATTACAGTCTCAGTTTATGCTTCCGACAATTTCAGTTCCCTGAAATGCAGAACAACAAGGATTGAGTGCGTTTAGCCAACAGAATATCTATTTCCTTCTGCTCTCTTTATCAGTTCACTGGGATATTGAATATTTCAACCTTTTTAGGTATATCCGGAGGGGCAAACCTGATGGTGGCTTCGCACTTTTTGAATCTGAATCCTTGAAGTGGCCTGGTTTTGTAGAGTTTGATGATGTGAATGGCAAAGTTCTAACCTATTCTGCACAGGATGGGTGAATATTATGGCTTGGTTTTCTTTACTGATGCATTTTTTTCTCGGTTTTCATTTGCATCTGACTGCCAATTCTTATCTGCTTCCCTGTAGGATATATAAAGTATTTGACTTGAAAAATTATACATTGTTGTATTCTATATCAGATGAACATGTACAAGAGATCAAAATCAGGTGAACTCTCTCTCTCTCTCTCTCTCTCTCCCTCCCTCCCAAACACACACACACACATGTCCCAGCTGTTTAGAACTTATTATAAAGTGTTGCTTCACAATTCTAATATGAAAAATACTAGGATCAATTAAAAGTGGTCGAGCTACCCGTATGTTGAGAATTACTGACATGTACTTATAATCCTTACTTCTTGGAGATAACCTGCATTTTCTGCTTGTATGTAAGAGCAAAAACAAGAATGTTCTTCTCTTGCATCTAGGCATCTGATGCCTATTTGGATTAGCCTTACATGCTCATGTAGGTCTAAGCTTGTTGGGATTTCCTCAAATTTCCCCAGTTTCTGGCATTTTTAAAGCAATTTATGACATATAAATAATGGGTGCAGTTGGCATACGGATGCATCCGTAGCTGTAGAGGTAAGGTGCACCTTCAAATTTATCATGGTATATAACTTGGATGTAAAATGTTCTTGGGATTATCTCAAAATCTATTTTTATATCTAATTATAAAATTTTAAATTTAAAAAATGGTTAAAATCAAGTAGATCTATAAACATATGAAAATCTTGAAAATAGACGGTGTAGATAATATGTTGCAAAAACTATTTCTGAGACTTAAAATCTTTTTATTTTTCATGGTCATGCATCTTGATGTCGAGATGATCAA
>NW_006498122.1:3089004-3119795 GCF_000471905.2 Amborella trichopoda
ACGTTAACGTTAACTAAGTAGTAGTAGTGTAGTACGACGACACACGAGAGAGAGAGGAGGAAGGAAGGAAGGAAGGAGGTAGTAGTAGTAGTAGTAGAGAGAGAGAGAGAGAGAGAGAGAGAGAGAGAGGAGGGAAAGGAGAAGAAGGCATTCATGGTAGTGCATGTTATGTGGAGCAGATGGAAAAGATTGGAAATTATTTTGGAGCAAGCACCAAGGTCAAGATGAAGGTGGAGGTCATTTTCTTGAGAGTAAAGCCATTCCCAAATGCCAACTACCAACTACCCCTTTGGAGAACCTTAGCTTTCAAAACAATGCTTCCAAAATAAAAAACAAAAAAAAAAAATCACAAATACCTTCACACGTGAATATTAGTAGAAAAATACAGCTGCTTTACACGTGTGAAGGGATTGATAACATTCGTACACATGCTGAGTCGGGTCATCATCGTTCCCTCATTCCCTTGCCTTCACGGCACGCATTTTTGTGGAGCGCTTACGTGTTTCTTCTCTTTTTGTTAATTTATCCCCTTGAAAAATACATATAATTTCTTAGGTCCAAAAGGTTTTTCTTTCTCTTTTTTTTTTTTATATATAAGAGAAATGGGAATGGGGTCCATTCCAACGGTTAACATTTCAAAATGCTAAGAAAAGAACGTTGTGAGTATGCTTATTGGCATGTTTGTCCAGTTTTTAAAGGTTTTAGGACCCAAAAGATGTTATATGAAACCCATTTTTGCCTCATATCTAAAAATTTGAAGCTCCTAAAATAGTCTAGATATGTGGATAATTGACGAATTAAATTGGTATATTCATGATCGATGGTTGAGACCATAGTTATCGAGATTAGACTTAGCACTAAACTAGTGAGGGGTCTGTTGGATCATATTTTAAATAAATATAAAAAATATCAGAATAATTAGATATATCAATTTTGTTTAACCAATCAAACTGGTCAAAATCAAATGGTCCAGCCAACCAAAATTGATGAACGTTATCATATTATTGATCAAAACCAATTTTTTGCTTTAAACAAGACAAACCGAAGTGTGTATTTGGTTATAAAATCCTCTTTTACTGCAATGGTTTTCACCAATGCCCTTGATGAGTTATAGAGGATTTTACTGGAACTTTTATAATTTCATGGAACCCAACTTCCATGGTTTGTAAATTCATCATTCACTGTATTTAACATTTAAATGGCAGTTCTTTTAGGTTTATTCTTAAATATCATTTGATTTAACATGATGGAATAATATCAAGGGGCCTAATACAAGGAAATACCAAATATGCCTAGGCATTAGGGAAAGTACCCAAGCCTATCAGGCTCGGTTTTGTTCTTTTGATGTTTAAACTTATTTATGGTTGGTTTTTTCCATTATTGACTCCACTCATTTTCTCTAGCCTGGGTTTGTGGTCTTGGGCTTTGTATTTAGGGTTATTCATGGGCCCCCTCCAAACATTTCTATAATTTAATTATGACTTTACCTATATTGTTAGTTTCGTGCAGGTCAGTGTCACAAGTAACATTTGTCGAACAAAAAATAGTAAAATGTTAATTGTGTCGGAGAAAAGCAAAAAAGAATTCCTACTCCTGCAGGAGTAGACTATCCATTTACTCCCTCGAGCAAAACATATGCTAGATATACTTTTTTATGTCGAATTTCGATGATGTAATCTCTTTACTTTTTTCCCCCTTCTCCCGGATCCAATAATTGTTATCGAAGGTCTTCATTTCCATGTAAAAGCAAGCTTACATGATCTTACAAGACCAACCTTTCCATCCAAATCTATGACCAACCTTTCCTTAAGTGATCTTACAACGAACATGACTTTTTCTATTGTAAATTCGTACAGAGTAATCAACGAATTCTAGCGAAATAGAAGATCTACATGATCAAATTCTCCTGCTCAAAAGATACACCCATAGAATAATCTTAGAAAAAAAAAAAAATCGAAATAAACTTTTTACGCAGTGGAAAAAACTTATGCCTCAAGATTATTGACTAGAGACGAGTTGAAAGGGTAGATCAAAGTGTAGTAAAAATCAAAATGCAATTTTTTTTAAAATATAATTATTTAGTAATTTCTATGTGGTTATCAAAATTTTAGACTAAAAAAATCAAACTAGCTAGGTGTTTTGAACAACAAAGTAGATGCACAATGTGCTCCCGCAGAAGTATAATATATGCGCATTTTCCACAACTCTCTTCTTAACCATGCAAAAAGTAAGCTGTGTAAAAAGTGGGAAATCATCATACAATTAGCCCAAATCTGACTTTTCTACTACCGTGATCCAAAATTTCATCCAAAGCAATGTAAAATTTATAAATGATTGCCAAGTTGAAGTTTGGTGCAATTAAATTTGTAATGATTGCATTTTTAAATTTCGAGAATAAAAAGAAAGGTTTAGGTTAAAAGTTATTTGAACTTCAATTTTGCAAAATTTATCATCTCTCTCTCTCTCTCTCTGTTCAATATTAACTGCTCTCTGTCTCTCTCTTCTCAATGTTAACTGCAACATTTAATACTAAAGGATTAATAAGCCGATGAACGAAGGACACGTTGATCGTATTTTACACTTTAGAAACTTATATTTATGTTATTAAATTTTTTAAATCTTATTCCAAAAGTAATTTAAAGTAAGAAATAATAATTTATCCTATTATGTGATTATGTTTGAGAATGTAACTTTTGAGATTGCCATTTTTTATACCCATAGTGCATGTGTGAGGCACTCACACGCATATGCACACCTTTATAACTGGTGTTTCATAGGTTGGACTACGGCTCTGACTCATCAGGGGGCCGGAGCCCTAGTCCATGGGCCCTTGTGTGACATGGGGATATCGGATAAATTTTTAATATGAAAGTTTAAAAGTTATGAAAAGATGGGAGGACCAAGTGTTACTAGGTATTTTTGGCATGGAATCGCTACTTTCGGTCCAAATAGACTTGAAGAAGTCAGTCAGTTTAGCAATCTTTTAAAAGAAAATTTATCTAAATACACATAAGAAATGAATTAGTTAACATTTTACATATTTTTTTTTTATTCAACTTCAAAGTACCTATCAAAATATAGATAATTAGATAATCATGTCTTGGAGTAGTTGTAGAAGGGTAAAGCATTAAATAGTTGATATGTGAAATGCTATTTTAGAAGTGTCAGTGAGAGATTGAAATCTAGTACAACGAAATAAAGTTATTAAAAACAAAAACTATAGAAAACTCAAAAAACCATGGAGAAATCTCAAAAGGTTTAAATAACCAAGAAAGAAACACATATTTTGAAGTAGGAATCATGAGTTGGTCAAAAACATTAAAGGAATGGGGTGGTGGTAGAAGGATTTTATGAGTGATTGCAGGAGATGATTAAGGAAGCAATTAAGATACTTGGTGCATGTTTTGTCTTCTTATACAGCTGACTAGTCAGCCATAAATTACCAAAAATGACCTCTAGTGTACCTCATTAGGTGAATAGGGCACTTTGGTAAGATTCCCCAGTTTTTTAAATTATATTATAAAGAAAGATCATCGACGGCGCAGATTTAGTCCTAGATGCTTGGCATACGGATTGATTCCTTTAACGCTCAATGGACGGCTAAGCTTTACCGATGCTATATCCTCGAATCCCTACCCTTTATACAATATATATAGTAAAACTACAACCGTCCATTTAATAAGGGGATCGAGATCGAGTGGGGTAATAAGCAAAGCGTAAATCTCATTCAACTAATTCGATAGTCCAATAATCATTAGTTAGAAGAAAAAAATAATGAAATCAATTTCATTTAGTTCGATCAGTCAAAACCAATCAAATGAAATATTGATTTTAATCTTTGGACGCTAACTAAAATCACCGGTCGGCAACTCGTTCCGATAAGGCCTGATTTTAGAGCCAATCAAGCCGCCCACCCTGCGTGAGCCCGATAATGTCAACGGTGCATATGACAACACGTGTCGCCACTATGTGAGCCCAATGTGATCACGTGGCATTATTTTATTACACAACATGCATTAGTCCTTTTCTTGCCCTTTTTACCGAAATTCTTTCGTATATTACAGATGGGACTCGTCAAAGGCCCTCCTCTTCTCCCATTATTTCAAATACTGTCCATATGGAATTCCTATAATTTTCATCAAGCATAAAATCCTATATTGCTCAAGTTTTAGGACCCCACATACTAAAGTTGTATTTCTATAGTAATTTGATTTTCTAGCCTATGTGATTTGTAAATCTTGATAGCATATTTTATGAGAATTCGGATCAATGTCATCAGAATCGGGCCACAGTTACCGAACAAGCTATGACATGCATATTGCACCCAAAATTTTTGCAAGGGACTTTCGTAGGAGGCCCATCTACACCTGGACTACGAAGACTATATGGGATATTGTCTAACAAGTTATGTCCCATGCACTTCTATTTTTCAATGCAGTTTGGTTGGATTTTTATGATTTGGACTAGCTTTTAGGGTTTTTTTTGGGTAGATCAATGGGGATTACGACCCCCTACTTATTTAGGAAAAAATCAATTTTGTGAAAGTGTTAGTGAGAATGGAGGTCATGCCTTTTTAATTGGCGCTTAGATATTACTACGACCATAGCCCCAACCCTAGGTGAAGCCAGTTAAAAAACTTCACAACATCCATTTGGTTTTGATAATGATGTTTTAGGCCTTGTTTAGATGGACCATTCGACAATATCATGCCGATTTTTACCAAGTTGGGTGGGAACAATTTTACAGCATGTATGTCTCTATCCCTTTTCTCAATAGGAGTGTGTTGGAAAATGCCGCAAAACTAGGGCTATTTTTAATAATGGGATTGCATACTATAAGATAATTTATTTTTAATACAAGGATTACAATCATTTTTATCTATTAGATATGAAATTCAATATATGAAAGTATGTCACAATGTTAGACAAATTTTATTTTTGGACTTTGTGGCAATCAATGATGCATCCTAAAGCACCTAATTTCAAATCTAATGGTCAAAGATGATTGTGACCTCCTTGTATTAAAAGTAAATAGCCTCCTTATATACATTTTCCTCTAATAGTAGCCAAAGAAAAATTACATACTTTTAAAATGTTATCCGGTGAAAAGTTCTAAAGGTGCTATTCAACCTGGCCCTAAAATGGCCAAAATATAAAGTTTTAGACCCGGATAAAGTTATATTTTACATAAGTTTCAAGCATTTTCGTCTAAAAAGTAAGTTTCTCATTTTCATTTATCTATTTGGATTTTTTCTCGGTCACTAAAAGCATATTTTTGCACTACTTCTAATAAAAGTAAAATCTAGCATAGCAAATAATCTATTAAAAACCATTAATAAAGGTCAGAATAAGGTTATTATGTTAAGAGTTGGGAGTATTAATCGGGGAGAAATAGGGTATATTACCATAACTCATTATTACTTTTAGAAATATGTATCTAATTTATTGATTTGAATATCACCTATTTTTAACTATTCTAACTCATGTTCACCTGTATCTCAACCGAAATTATTTTTTTTTTGTAAAAATAGGTAATAAAATAGTCCATTTATCTTTTGAATTTTGATATGCTTGTTTCATAATAACAACAAGAAAATCTGTCAAAAAACACTTCTTATTTTAACTATTTACCATTTTATTCATTTTTTTTATTTAATTAAAAAACTCTTATGAAAACACAGATGGTCATGGATGGATTGATTAAAAATCGGAGCAAGGGTATTTCCCTAATTTCTGTAAGATTTTTGGGTGTTTTACCAGGTTGCCCTTTTCCTTTATTTATAAGCGCAACATCCCGTCCGCGAAAGATTTACGGCTTTCTCTACAGTCTCAACTCTCGACTGTCCTCTTCGAACCAGGGGCTAAGTTAGAGAGAGAGAGAGAGAGAGAGTGAAAAATAGGGTGGAGATTTGAGAGAGAGAAAGAGGAGGGCTGAGTTAGAGAGAGAAAGCAGCTTTGGAGAGGAATGAGAAGGCTAAGTTAGAGGGAGAAAGAGGCAAGCCAAGAGAAATCTTAGAGAGAGAGAAACCTGCAAGAATGTACGTCAAGTCAAAGGATCTGTCGTAAATGGGAACCCTGGCATCTTGACAAGGTACTTGGTCTCCTTCCTTCAAATTCTCGCTCCTCCTCTTATCTGCTAGGGTTTTGCAACTCTTATGAGCTATGAATTTCTGCTGTATTTCTTGAACTTAATCTCTTATTATGGAAATCGGGCAATGTGTGTTGAGTATGCTCGTTAAGGTGTAGGGATTTGCCCTGGTTTGATCTGTTTATAGGAAGAATCAATTTTCTGGAAGGAGCACTGGAATCGCTGCAAAATGAGACTGACACGAGGTTTTCCCTTTGCGTAGCTGTGGAAAATGAGTATTTAGTTAGTACTGGTGCATTTCGTTTAGGAGTGTGTATCTAGTTGGTATGCCAAGGAAACGATTCATACCGAAAGGAATATGAGATGCATCTTCACATTATTGAAATGCCAGATTTATCTCCAAAACGAGATTTAGCGAGGCTTGTGAAAAAAGAGCCTGAATATTAGTGGATGCTGATATATTTTTACCAGATTTGAACGGTTAATACGAGTTTTTGGTTGGGAAAAGTGCGAAAAGTTCTTTAGAATGGAACAAATATGTGGCATTTCTTGCCAGATTTAGTTCAGGAAAGAGTTCTAACAAAGTTTCGAAGTGACAATCTGACGTTGTGTTTTCAAGATCAAGCAATATGCGGTTTAGGCGAACTAGAAACAAGGAGTCCATAGCCCTTTTTGAAGGAATGATTTGAAGCAAGACAGTGGGTTTTCTTTCCCAGCTTTCAGTGGTAATTGTAGTTCGAGTTTGAATCAGCCACACTGTGAAATTGTTTGCAATGCATGCGTTAGATTCTATTCAGTTAGATTGAAGTATTTTTTGGATGTGTCTTTTCATGGAATTTGTTAGACAGGTGTTGTCTCCTTTTGTGTGGGGCATTGATATGCATAAGATCATAGGATTTAGCATTGGTTCTGAAGTTATTTTTGACTTATTTCCTGAATGTGAGTGATGATTGTTTAGAGTTGAAGACTTTCGTTTCGTGACATCATATCTGACTTTTCTATTTCCTGAAATTTCCAGATATTATGGTGGTGGTGTTCTTATATGAGATGTGGCATGTTGCTAGAAATCTAGGGGGATTATTCTGCAGAATAGATCTATTTTGTGCTTTATATTTTATCTAAAGTTAAACATTTTCTCACTGATTTGAGAAGTACCAGGTTCATTGATGCCATTGTGTGGAGGCATACAAGACTCTCTTTGTTATTGAGTAATTGTCGTTATAGATATCACTTAGGATGCGTTTAAGATATGATCGTGTTAAATTTGGTCCTTTTTTTTTGAAAAATAATTTGGTCTAAATTTGTTGATGTGTAATTTTTTATAAATCACAGAATATCGGGAATAATAACAAATTGAATGCAATGAACATTGGCATTGTGTGGCTAATTGAGCTGTACTGTGCAGGTCCGATCTTATTTTGGTGACATCTTTCTGGGGAATGCTGGGGAAACATGGCCATGATGCTTTGGGTGAATGGAGTATACGTTTAGACTTTGTTTAGCTGTCCTTATATAGAGTCTAAATCCTTTTTGAAGATGCATTGCACAATAACGGCAGATTCCCCCTTGGATTATGCTGCCTTTCAATTTTCACCGAAACGCACAAGGTTGGTTTTTTCTATGTCTATTTATGGTATGAGATTTAGATGAGTAGGCCTTGCTCTGTGTACATGTTATTATATTGGATCGATTTTGTCCTTTCTCTTTCCACACTAAACAGGGTGTTAACACATACATATTACTTTCATTTTTATGTTTGATTTGGTCTGGGGTTCAACAATGAGAAATATTCATTGGCATACATGTCATTTATATATGTCTTTTTCCTTTACCAATACAATTTTTTTGTTTGCAGTTATGAGGCATATGTTTTTGGAGAAGGGAAGTCAGAGAAACTTGCTGAGGGACCTTTTGGGCCTCTAGCGGCGCACTTGCCTGCCGTGAAAGAGCAGATAGAAGGATCTGAGAATGTCATCAGGTTGCAGCTACCTGAGAGCCTAAGTGGTGCGTCATGGTTCACGAAGTGCACTTTGTATAGGTCTGTTTTTTTAGGATCTATTGCCTTCTTTCATTTTCATTTCATGTAGAAATAATAGTCATGATTTTTCACTTCAAATATTAGTTGAATTTAAATATTCTCTTGTAAGTTCCTTGTCGTTTTGTGTAGGTTCCTGCATATTGTAGGGAAACCTGAGGTGCTGAGGAAAGCGGGTGCTATTGAAAATGAGATGGCACAGTTGGAGGAGGCAAGAAGGTTCCATCTCTCTCTTTATGCGAAGGTACAGTGATGTGCATTTCCAAATTTCCCAGCATACATTTGTATGTTGTTGGAACTAATGAAAGATGCATTATATGTTATACAGGGTGGACAAGATCATGCGTCAAATGGGGCCACTGGTATGTCGTTAGGAGAACTGCAATTGTATTTGATTGATAACCACCGGAAATATACATTTCTCAAAACAAAAACCACGGGGAATATTTATTATCATTGTTAGAAGGGTGCGGTTTATATAGAGCCTAGGTTCTAAACAATCAAATTAGAGCCTACCTTCAAATAGTGTTGAGAAATGTGGTTTCAATAATGGAAATCTTTTTGATAGCCTTATAATAAATTTTCATCTTTATTTATAAAGTTTAGAGCTTTAAAAATAGTGTGGATCGAGAGATCTATGGAAATTGAAAATCTTGAAAATTGACGGTCCAAAAATGCATTACAAAATACACTATTTCTAAAATTTGAAATCTATTTTTTTCTCACATCCATGCATCTTGATGTTGAGATGGTTAATTTGGGGGTGACCTGACAAAACATAACATAAGCTAAAAAAAATTGAAAGGGGGGTTTTGGGGCGGACCTAACTAAACATGACATAAGCTAAAAAGATACGTTAAAAAAAATGAAAGGGGGGTATTAGGGGTGGATCGGGCTGGCACCATTCCCTCCTAGAACCAGTTTGGTTATGGTTGATTCCCTGTCCAGACTGGCAATTCCGAATCTGGATCACCAGTTTTTAAAACTGTATTCTCATCTCTTTCATAAGTGCCATTGTATTGCACTGACATTGTTTACGTTAATTGTTGGTAGATGATTTAACTTACCATACATTTTTTAGGCTGATTGCATCCATACTCTTTTTGTTAGATGCATCTCTCTTGTTATGAGAGTCTACGTCTTTTGTTTTATTGTCTGGACTTGCTCAACAAGGTTTCAACAATAGAATGTCGCCCGATCAAACTGCCCGAAGTGTTTATCGTGTTAACAATATCTTGTTCTTATTGTATGATTTCTCTGGTCATTAATGATTCCTCTTTGCTTGCTTTAATAGATGTAAGCTGCTCGTCTGATGCTACCAAGTGAGTATCTTTTGATTACCTTTTTTTTTGTTTGGTGATATGTTCATGGCTTTACTGATGACAGTGAATGCTGCCAGGAATGAACTACTGCGAGCAATGGATGTGCGTCTCCTTACATTAAGAGGAGAACTGATTGATGCTTTCAATCTAGCAGCTGGAACTGCATGTTCCTTTGGACAAATTGCTCATCTAGTAGAATTTGCTCAGCATTTTGGAGCAACAGATTTAAGGTAAAAATCTCGCCGGTTCCTGTCTGCCTCCAGTTACTCAAATTTGAATTTCTGGTAATTAGCATCCTTTTTTAAGTTGATTCATTGATGGTGTTCATTGGGACCATATTTCCATATCATGGAAATGATATGGAAATAATTCATATATCTTGCATTTTGGGGTCTTGCAGGAACTCATTTTTGAAGTACTTAGCTCTGAGCGAAAACAACCAAGCAGGTGATTCAGAAAAGAATGATACCCTTAGTGTCATGGAAAAATCAGATATCCATGCAACAAATGAATTTGAGCAAAGATCATTTGGTTCTCTTGCACCAGCTGGAAAACTCCAGGAGGGAGAAATGTATCCAAGATGTGGAGTATCTCCAGCAAAAATTGCAGAAGTTGAGCGCAAAAGTCCAACTGAAAGTGAAGAATCCTCTAATTCAAGTGAAGAAGAAAGGTCACCTGTGGAAAGAAGCCGGCCTATGATAAGGTCTGCATCCCCGAGAAGGTCAGCGTCACCAATGCGTCGAATCCAAATAGGGAGATCAGGATCTCGGCGCTCCACTGCCCTCACCATTAAAAGCCTCAGTTATTTCCCGACAAAAGAAAGGATATCGGTGAGCCGAGAAACTGGCGATGCAAGTGGGGATGAAGAAGCAGCAGATCAGCCCATAAAGAAGCCCGATAATTTGGTGAGGAGGATGAGTGTCCAAGATGCCATCAATCTCTTTGAGAGTAAACAAAGAGATTTGAGCTCGGATATTCAGAAACGGAGGGCATCGACAGAGACAGGAGGAACATCTCTGAGTGCTAACAAGGCTGTGTTGAGGAGATGGAGTGCTGGAATGGGAGATAGTGCCACACAATGTGAAACCTCTAACCAAGAGGTTTTCTCAACCACTCAAGAAGTAAAAAATGATTTGGAAGAGCAGAAAGAAACTGGGGCTCCAACTGATTTTGAGGTAGTGTTCAATCCTGGGAAGCAAGATATGGTTAAGGCTACTGAAACAGTAAGTGATTTTACAGTGCAGAACAACGTTTCTGATGCTGGTGATTCTCCAAAGCCCCAAGACGCACTAACTCAAAAAACTGATTCGGCAGAATGGAATCGACAAAAGGAAGCAGAGTTGAACCAGATGTTGATGAAGATGATGGGGAGCCGGCCAATGGGTCATCAAAATCAGATTGGAACCAATAGAAACCAGGATCTTCTTGGTGAACAAAATAGGGGTTTCTATGATCATTACAAGGAGAAGAGAGATGAGAGGCTTAGAGGGGAGAATGCTGGGAAAAGAGCGGAGAGAGAAGCCAAGTTCAGAGCAATGCAAGAGGCATTGGAACAAAGGAAAGCAGAGATGGCGAGTAAGAGCACAGGTCCCTCTGCCAAAACTGGCACCCCTACTTATGCTACAAAATCTCAGAGAAACTCATCACCTTCAATGCAACAACCCAAGAGGGAGGTTTCGAAACCAGGTCCCATAAAGAAGGCATCTCCAAGGGCCTCACCAGTGACCTCTACACGTGGTGCTACACAACAGTTGGCTTCGCCTAGAACTATTGCCCCTAATAAAACGTCTACTACATCTGCCACTACACCAACACGCCGGAAAAATCAATCTACACCACCGTCTGTAGCGAAACCTGGGCGGAAAATAGAGAGAGAGCCTCAACCCACAAAAGCCGTGGTTGCTCGAAAAGAAGCTCAGACTGATAGTACCAAGCGGGGCTTGAAAAGCAAGATGGAGAAGGAGAAACCATCAGGAGTGAGAAAGAGTGTTCATGGTGTGATTGCTGCAAAGGCTTCACCTGATTCTGCAACTGCTCAAGCTAAGCCAAGCTTTTACAGTAAGGTTACCAAGAAGAGCAGCGTAGTGCCTCTTGAGTCAAAGCCTTTCTTGAGGAAAGGGGCTGGTATTGGGCCAGGCATTAGCAAGACAAAAGGTTCGACCCAAACTGATGATCTATCAAAAAGCCCTGAAACTCCAGCACAACCCCAGGTGACAACAGTGCCTACTATCGATCAAGTCGAGGCTCCCCTATTGCCAGATCCAGGAGAAGCCCAAGCAAGAACCCTTCCTCCGGAACCCATACTTCCTCCAAATGAACCCGATCCTATGCCTGAGCTGGAGCCCGAACCTGAGCCTGAGAAACCTCTTAATAGCAGTCATAATTTTGAAAAATTGGCCATTTCAGACCATTATTCATCTGTTACAAAAAATAAGGGAGGTGAAGCTGTTCAATCAGTGGAAGAGATCACTCCTTATAAGGCTGACGAGGACGTGGCAGCTGCCCTGTGGGCTGAGCCTGAGCCAGAACCCCCTGTGGCTTGTGATACCAGCCCAAAGGTTATGGCAAATCGGGGAGCTTTTGGGCCTGCAATTTCAAGTCCACGTGTTCGTCACTCTTTATCACAGATGCTTAGGGCTGATAGCGGTGAGGCTGACCTCATTAGTGAGTGGGGCAATGCAGAGAACCCACCGGCTATTGTGTATCAAAAAGATGCCCCCAAAGGGTTAAAGAGGTTGCTTAAGTTTGCGAGGAAGAGTCGTAATGAGAGCATAGCGAGTGGGTTGGCTAGCCCTTCGGTGGGCTCTGAGGGGGAAGATGATGGAGAGGAGGCAAAGGGAGTGGGGAAGAGGCATTTGGATGCGATGGCACTGAGGAAGTCCGCGGTGCAAGGAAGGGGGTTTGGGTTCGATAAGGCGGTTTTTAATGAGAGTTTTGACAGTGGGAGTTCGAGCAAAAGGTCTGTGGATTACCGTGGAGCCCACGATCTTATGCAGGGTAAGCAACTTCTCTCTCTCTCTCCCTGTCTCTCTCTCTCTCCTGCCAGGTGAGAATTCAGACTTAGTTTAGAACTAGTAATCGATGTTAAAAAGATCGACTCGGCCAAGGTACTCAGACCCTGGCCGTGGCGAGTAACTCGGCCGAGTTCATGTCATGTTTAAAAAAAAAAATAACAAAGGTAATTTAGGTTTCTATATAATAAGGTACCCATTCTTAGCATCATTATCCAAGTAGCGTATTGGTAAAATGGTTGGAGACTTAGTAAGAGGTTGCAGGATCAAAACTTGTCAATTGTGGATGTCATTTTATGACCGCATACTTTTTTAATTAAAAAAAAGTAACCCATATTTTTTAATAATATGACTGCGTACTTTTTTAATTAAAACAAGGAACCTGTATTTTTTAATAAAAGAAAGGAACTCATTTTTTTAAATTTAAAAAAGGAACCAGTATTTTTTAATAAAAGAAACTCATTTTGGGAGGATTTGAACCAAATTGTGATTGCGTATTTTATTAATAAAAAAGAGGCGTATTTTATTAATAAAAAAGAGGTACTCCATTGGGAAGATTCAAAATAAAAAAGAGGTACTCCATTGCGAGGATTCAAACCAAAAACACATGACTGCAGAAACATGCGTAATACCCAATAAACTAATTAGAAGCTCAATGAACAAAGTTGTGGATGCATTATAAATATAAAAAACCGGAACGTGGTACTCAGCCTCGCCCATAGGCCGTGGCCGAGTAACTTGGCCGAGTCTGAGTCTCCTCGGCCGAGTCTAGAAAGGCTGCTAGTGATTCTACTATTTGGAATATGGCCATCTGACCAATTAGAGCCCTATTTAATGGTCCGTGGGTCTTGTTATGGAGCTAGTGTTGGAACATGCAATTTAGGGAGAACTCTGTCAAGGAACTGGTGAAAGTTTTTCTTGAGTTATTATTCTGAGCTTTTCAATTTGATTGAGCGAATTCCAGTGATAGTTGATCATATACAGTGGATTCAAAAATATTTTATACTGCTATATAATCAGATTATTTCTTTAAAATTTCTTGCTATGGCTGTCTGACATTCTTATGATAGCTGCTGTATAATCTGCTCTAGTCTGGTTACACCCTTTAACTATGGGCCTTTGGCCAAAATTGGCAGGATTTTGAACTGACTTCTTATGAAAACAATCTGTTATACCATTCTTATTGAATTATGCCTAGACTTTTCCATTTCTATAGCATGATATTGGTTTGAGTGTTTACTGATGTCTGTTCCTTTTTCAGCTCAAACGCACATGGGAAGCTTTGCTGGCCAGAACTCTTCACTAAACCAGACAACAGCTTCAACTAAAGGTTAGTTATCCTTACAACGTCCTCTTAAACGCTCAAAGTTGTGTCCCTTCTCTTTCAAAATCCTATATTGTACATAGCTATCTGTAAGAAGGAATAAAATGAAGGAAGATACTACATGACGCCTATAGGAAAAAATTAATAGTGATTTCGTCTACCTTCATCACCGTCCAAAGTTCATCGCACGGTCACAGTTGTCCGGTAGTGTTTCATTTTTCATTTTTTTTTACAAATCGGAAAGATCTGAAATTTAGAGTGTGTGTTCATCTAAATAGACGAATCTATAAAAAATGTCAAAAAAATATTTTACATGAAATAAATTGATCAAAATACTCCCGAAATGTTTTAGGGGTATTTTGGTTAATTTTTTTTGAGAATTACTTTTTTTATATTTTTATTAGGTGCGCCTCACTAAGATGTAGACACGCTCAAATTTCAGATCATTCTAATTTGTAGAAAAAAAATAAAAATTAAAACACAATCAAACAATCGTGACTATGCGATGAATTTTGGACGGTGATGAGGGTAGACGAAATCACTGTTCATTTTCGCTTATAGGCGTTGGGAAGACTTTTCCTAAAATGAAAGATCCGTGTATAGTGACGCGTTAATTTTAATTCAACTATGGATGCCAGCTTTCTCATTGGAGGAAAGCTTGAAAGGCATGTGGCTTATTATGTCGGAAAAGTATACAAAGAGACCATTTACTTTTAGTACAAGGAGGTCACAATCACTCTTGTCCGTCATATTTCATCAGGTGGTTCTAAGCATTGTTAGAAAAACCGGCTGGTTAGAACTGGAACCGGTCGGTTAGCTCGGAACCATTAGGGTTCTGAGTCTGGTTAGGGGCAGTTTTGCTGATCTCCTAGCCTAGGGTACAACCCCAAAAGTTTTCAGGCCCAAAACCAGCCGGTTAGGGGTTGAACCGGCCGTGTTTTGGTCAAATCGGCTGGTTTTTCAACTAACCGTCCGGTTAGTGGATATAACGGGTTTTATAAACAAATAACGATATAGTTAAAGTAATGCCCATTATTTTTAATTGAAGCTGTTATTTGATGCAAGAATTCATAGGTTGATTTTTTCCATTTTTTTTTTTTTTTCCTACCATTTTTTGGCGTTTTTCATGCTTTATGGCCGTAAAACACTATTTATTGTCTGTAAAACAAGCAAATTCGAATCCAACATTGAAGATCAAGAGATTTTGTGGATTGTAATGACGGATTTTCACGCCTTTTGAAATTTCCGCCATTTCATCAATACCACCTTCGATAGCTAATGGTTTTTGCTGAAATTTTAGGGTTTTTAATCCTAATCAAGTCATCTATCATATATCTCTTTCAATTTGTTCAAAAAACAAAAGATTGGGGGTTGATTTTGGCCCGAAGAGTTGTTGCCCGAAGAATCTGTGTTCGATCCAAAAAACAGATTTTGGATCGATTTTTTTGTCGTTTTTTATCAAATTGATTTGTGTATTTTGATCATCAAGGCTTCATCTAAAACATAAACTAGGTTTGCTTATTTGTTATTGAGTAAATATTTTTATATAAATTTTTTTCTTGCTCGATTATGCAGATCTGAATTTTCCACGATTTTTCCAATTAGATGGAAAAATACCGAATATTTTTTATGATTTTTGGTGCATTTGAAAGGGTGATCGAAGCTTTTACCGTGCTTGTGTGTTGATTGTTCGATTATCCAAAATTGAGGGCTGTTTCTTGCTTGAAATGTTGCTCAATTTTACGAGTTTTTGAGAAATAGATTTTTCAAAAAATAAATAAATTTTACTTTATAAATTTATTATTTTTGATGAATATGGGAACTGTTTTTTTTATTTTTCTTAATAAAATAATGTTTTTTGATAAAATTATTTATTTTGATTAAAAGATGTTGTTTTGATTTATATGACAAAACCTTTATGTGTCGGCCTCTCTACCTTGTGACATCTTGTGTTTTACAAATGAAATTCTAGACGAACATGTAAAAGTTGGTGGATCAATTTCCTTTCCTTTGTTTCTAATTGTGATTAGCAGTATCTGGAGTGCATGTTTACACTGGGTAGTATATTTGCGGTAAGGTGTTGGAAACTTATTATCAGGCTTCTTTCTAGGAAACAAAAAGATTTATGTGACCTGCTTGGGATAATGTACATGACCATAGTATTCAAATATTAATTGATAAAAAGTTGTTTCAATACTTTGTTTTGTAAGATAAATGTATGTAATAAGATATTATAAGTTCAATCTAAGTTTTTCTATTTTTTATTTTATTTTTTTGGGAGTTTTTGACCCACTTAAAAAAAAAATCTACTTGACTGGTTAGTCTCGCTGTTTGAAAAAGCGGACCACCCAGCGCTTAGGCGGCCGCTTGTACCCATCTAGGCGGCCGCCCAGGGCTTGCATCCCCCAGGGGCGGGGCGGAAATACGGCTCTTTGAGGGTATTTTTGGGTCATTTTTTTAATACTAAAGGGTGAAAATTGTGGGTTTTAGGTTGATTTGAAGCCTAAAATTTTTTTAATACTAAAGGGTAAAATTGTGGGTTTTAGGTTTATTAGAGGCTATTTTAGAGAGAGAAAACCAAAAAAAAATTCTACTAGGCCATCCAAGTTCTGTGCACCTGTCTAGACGCTGCTCCCAGCCCCATGTTCGTTTAACCGTTTGGGTTTGATTTTGCAAATACTGGTTCTAGGTCAACCGTTTCGGTTCGATTTTGCGAATACTGGTTCTAAGTGTCATAGACCAGAATTTCACTTCAAAACGTACCCCAAGCCAATTCAATTTGACATCTAAAGGCTATGAGTGATTATGGCCTCTTTGTAATAATGGTAAATGGTCTCATAGTATACAATCCCTATTATATTTGTGTGACTGCGAGAAATTAGCTAGTTTTTTATTTTTTTTTTCGTTTTTGTGATTCTTTTCACTTATTGTTTGATTGATCACTTCATCTGCTATTAAATTTTCCTTTTTTTTTTATTGTGATCCATTTCACTTAATATTTTCCTTTTTATCTGGATTTTCCTAGCCTTTTAAGCTTCAGAATAATTGCTGAGAGGTATAGACTGACAACTATGGATGCAGGAAGCCGATCGTTCTTTTCACTGTCAACATTTAGGAGCAAAGGAAGTGAAGCAAAGACCCGTTGATACCTAATAGACAGATGCATATCATGCAAATGAGAAAATGTTATAGGTTAACACCTCATACTCTCTCTCTGGGATAAGCAAAAAGGTCATGCTCTCTCTCTTGCTCGCAGAGATGCCAAATTTAACGTTGTTTTCTTAATGGACACGGTTTCCATGCGGCCAGCCCGCTTATTGTAGAAATGCGGGCTTGGCACTAAATATATCTTTGACATGGAGATCGTGAATATGAAAAAAGAAAATTTGAAAACTAGAAATAATTAGTATATTGAGAAAACATTTGGACCGTTCGTTACACTTGTTTTTAGATGGACCACCTATTTGCATCCATCTTAAAGATGGATGCTTTATACCTCTGGACCGCATATTGTAGAAATGCAGTCCACCATGAAACCATTTCCCTTTCTTTATAGGTACTTTGTTTGCTGTTTAAATGCCTGATATCCAGAATTTTATTTATTGCTGATACGCGGGATTAGATGGTTGTAAAAGCAGCATATAGAGAAGACAAATCAAGTGAGGCCCCCCGCAAGCAACCATGATTTAGATACAGGCCAAACGAGATACACTGCTCTCTCTCTCTCTCTCTCTCTCTCTCTCTCTCTCAATCTCTCTAATTTTTCGGCTTTTTGTTTTGCCTCATCTTTTTGAGCTTTCCATGCCCATTCGTCCTATATGTTATATAGATCTGAGCCTCTTCTGTACATGCATTGTACCCAGTTCTACCTCATGCAAGACATAGCCAACTATGTGTTCATGCTATAGGGCTAACCAACAGTTTGTGATATGTATTCTTTTCCTTTTAATTTATTCTCCTGAAATGTGGTTCATGATTGGAGCATATAAGTGATATTTATGAAAGATGATACTCTGTCAAGCAAATTATCTTTCTTTTTTGCTAGCCTTTATCAAGCAAATAATCAACTAATTATTATTAACGTTAACCAGAGGGAACATTAATAAATAACTGAGACCAATTTGGTCGAATTTCAATAGAATATAATGTATAGCTAATGTTATCCATTGTACATACTGTACATGCCAATTTCCACTACACGCTTTGTTGATTAGGGAAGGCTTTGCCTTGAGGATTCACTAGAGGATGCAGCCTTGGACTTTCCGGGCTTGAGGATTTGAAAGGAGCATAGGAGGCTTGTGTCCACATGCATCATGGCCCCTGCATTATTGAACTCTCCACAATAATTTGGTGCTGAGAATATGGTGACGAGGCGCCTATCTGCGAAGAACTCGTACCCATCTTCAACCACCTGGCAAAAGTTTCTTTATATGTCTAGCTAAATGCAATAATATAAAAGTGAATATATAATATGAATGTTATGTTTGCAATAATTGCATAACCAAATTTTAGAAGTAAAAAACTATGATCTAGTGATAAACCCTAGGGCAAGGTTACACAATTGATCTATATTGCAGGGGAAGAGAACAATTGTAGTGTGCCTTCATAAAGATGAGCAACAAACCCCAGTTGATCTTATATGTTCAAATTGTTGAGATGTGAGATTGATGACAATACTCTTTTCACTAAAAAGATATCTATTCTTCAGCTTAGTTAAAGAACTTGGGTGTGGCATAAGGAGGCTTTACTGGTCACTTGCACAGCTCAAGTGAGATCTACTTACCATAGATACAGTGAGTGATTAGAAATGATCAAAATAGTGATGTGATCTCTCATTGGATGTGGCCTACACTGTCTGCTAGGATGAGGTATTCAACCCTCTTGGATCTTCACTGAAAATCTCATACGATGACTTATTATGAAATCTGAGCATATGGAGAGAGAACCTGATCAGTGAACTAACACATACCTGGTGAGCTCGGCATATGAGGTCGAGATCATGCTTCTCCAAAAACTCTGCCACCTTGTCGGCCCCAAATGTGTAGGAAACCCCCCTATCATTCTCACCCCACCCCTTGATCTCTCTGTCAGGATCAGCCCATAGCAAATCACATAGCAAACCCTGATCAGGCACATCAACTGGCCTCTCAATGCTCCTAATTTGGTCCAAGCTCTCCAGCTCCGGTGATAAACCACCATGCATACATAATATCTTATCATCGATGACGGCTGCCACCGGCAAGCAATTGAAGCAATCGGTGAAAACTTTCCAAAGTCTCACACTGAACCTGCGCTTGCACTCGTCATAGAAGCCATAGATCCTGTTAATAGATGCACATTCGTGGTTTCCTCGAAGGAGGAAGAAGTTGTCCGGGAATTTGATTTTGTATGAGAGGAGAAGGCAAATGGTCTCGATGCTTTGCTTGCCTCTGTCGACATAGTCACCAAGGAAGAGGTAGTTGGCGTCAGGGGGGAAGCCACCATACTCAAAGAGACGCAGTAGATCAGGGTATTGCCCATGTATGTCACCTGAAATAGGAAAAGCTTTTGGTTAGTCCGCCAACTCATGTTTCCACCCCTTGTTTTCAAGGGTTTCAGGACAACTCACCCTACTTTGCAATTCCATTTTGTCTTAAATCCATGATTATGGAGCTCCAAAAATACTGTAGATCTGATATTCTTTGAAGAATGGATATGGACGGTCCAAAAGAAATGGTATGAATGGAACATTTATTAAGGTTCAAAATTCATTCATGTTTCGTTAGATTTATGATTGTGGTAGTTGAAATTATATGTGTGTAAAGCTTTGGATTCTCACCCATCTCCAAGATGGATTTTTGAAGGGGTAGATCTGGACTCACCTACCCCTACCAATTATACAAGTCCGTGCCCGAGGAAATGACTACTAATTCAGCCATTAGCACCTAATTCCCGAGGAAATGACTACTAATGCAGCCATTAGCACCTACTAATTCCAGTTGGGGGCTCTCTGGTCTGGTTACTACACCAGTTACAACCAATTAATTGGAGAAAATAGAAATTATGATTTTTTTCTTGTCTTTTTTGCGGTAATTCAGTGGGAAAGACAGGCCCCAACTTTTTTTTTTTTCAAATAGTTTACTAGTTAGTTTTTCGAAACCGTTAGTGGGGTGGTGTCAAAGGGAATGGAAACACCAACATGGTGACCGACAAGTCAAAGCAAAGAATGGAAACACCAACATGGTGACCGACAAGTCAAAGCAAAGAACCTGATGCTCACAAGTCAAAGCGAAGAACCTGATGCTCACAAAATTGAAGGCGAGCTTTGCTTGTTACCTGATCCTAACATCATCAAACTATGACAAGTCAAAGCAAAGAACCTGATGCTGACAAAATTGAAGGCGAGCGCTAGGTTGTTACCTGATCCTAACAATCATCAAAGTTGGATCAGATTTTAAATTAAAATTTTTGACTAGCGTTTAGTAGTGATTCTCACTGTCATTTTCTGATAAATGCGATCTCTTGATTGTCATTTTCATTTTTTGATAACCGCAACCTTTTTATCCTTTTTTTTTTTTTGGGAAAAATCTTGATGATTATTACGCAAGTTTTGTCTTCCTAGCAACTCCAGGGTTATAGGTAACAAAAATGTGAGCTACAAAAATAGAAATTACATATAGCGATGTGAATAAAGTTGGTAAATTTGCAATCTTGAGCCTGATCTTTATAGAACTCGAGGGAAAATTAGGTTGAACTGACATGAAATGGCATTCTAAAGTATGTAACAAGCAAGAAATGGATCGTCATTTTACTTTTTTTGCCTTGGGTGGATGAATCAGAATGAGAATTGTATCAACTGATGATGAAATGTCTAAAAATATAATGGAGTTACAAAATGTCAAAATCAAGGCCCATGGCATTTAGAAGCTCTATCATCAAATAACAAATGCAGGTAAGCAAAATCAAGATTATATTACTGGGGATTGTATACATGTTATACGACTGTTTGCCTTAGCAACAAGGTCATAATCACCATATAAATTGGGCAATTGGGAATGTCTCATTTCTTCAATAAATCCAAAAGAAAAAAAGGTTCTTAGACTTTGCACATCATCAATGCTACACCTCTAGTCCCCCAATTTCATATATGACGGCTGGAAGGGAATGTGACCTTGTATTAAAGGAAATGGTTTTGTGGTATTAGCTTCCATAATAAAAAACCATTAAAACTGAAATAATATGAAAACCAACATAGTCAACCACTAACTAATCAAGAATCTCTAGATCAAAATGACAATCATGAAATTAAAAGCAAAAAATTGAAATTTTGAAAGAAAAGAAGAATCTGATGATCTCTTACCACAAATGTTGATGGGTGCCTCTAATTCAAGGAGATTAGGCTGGCTCATGAATATTTCCTTTGCAACAATGCATAGCTGTTTGATCTCTGATTCCGTGAGCTTTACCTGCTTGCTGGGCTTCGTCTTCCTGTTCTCTGTTAATCGCCTTATCAGATCATCCAGTAACCCTTCCTCCATTCTCTATAAACTATGAAACCAGATCTTTCTGGCTATTCTAACAAAAGCGGGAGAAGAAAAGCTCGACTCTGATAAACTTGATCTCAGATCGTAAAAGGATTCCTTTCTTTGAGAGTGAGAAACGGTTTTTGGTTGGAGAGAGAGATTGGGTTCTGGTTTTTGCTCTCAGAGTTCTGATTGAAAAGAGAATGGGTTGGGTTAATGGGGGAGGGAGAGCTGCGTCAAAGAAGAGAGAGGGCGTATTTGACGGGCAGCCCTCCCCCTTTTGTGATGGGTTATTGGGGCAGCCATGGAATATGGTTAGCCTTAGTTGCCCGGCTGCCCGCGATTCTTTCTTCCTTCCCACTTCTTTCTCTCTCTTCCCGCCATGTCACTCTCTCTCTGTTGTGCTTTGTTTGCAGTTCTATATTTTCAAATCTAGTTAGAGTTTCGACCAAAACTTCTTTGCAAATGACTACAACAATAACACAAAACAAAGAAAGGCATTTTCTATAAGCGAAAAGTTTCTCTACTTAACAAAGAAAGGCATTTTCTATAAGCGAAAAGTTTCTGGACTTAACAAAGAAAGGCATTTTCTATAAGCGAAAAGTTTCTCTACTTCCCTTACTATACAGTTCCTCCCATCTAGCTCTCTAATTTAGATCAAAGATATATAGTTCCTCCCAACTAGCATTTTGGCCATCTTATTTTATTGCGAATATTTTGTTACAGTTGTGAGTTTAGGGGAGGAGTGGATGTCCAGAATTTGGTGTCAAAATGTTTTGTAAAAAAAATTAAAAATAAAATAATGTAGAGGTGTGCTATCTCAACCGTCCATTCAGAATGGACGGTTGAATAGGGAGAAGTATATAATTTTTAGGGAAATTTGCTTAAAACCCTCAAATATGGACTTTCTAGGCATTTTACCCATGTTTCTAACTTATTTTTCTCCAAAACCAATTTTTATAGCTAAAAACCTCCCAATACAAAAAGTTCAATTTTTGACAAAAATACCCTTCCTGTACATAAGGTACCGAGGTCACTACTATTTGCCGGTCCGGTGTTTAGAAGGGCCAATCCGGCATTGAAGTCACTGTATATGGTTCGGTCCGGTGTTTTGAAGGGGCAGTTCGGCACTGAAATTATTGGAATTGGCCTGGTCTGGCGTTTTGAAGGGCCAGTCTGACGAATATTTCAATGGAGGGTGTGGCCCGGTGTTTGTAAGAGGCCGTCCGGTGATTTATCTGTGTGGTCCGACGTTTGCATGTGGCGGTTCGGGGATTTATGCTATTGGAGGGGCAGTTCGATCCGGCGTTAGTAAGAGACGATCAGGCGATTATATGTGTGGTCTGGCGATTATCTGTGCGGTCCGGCTGTTACATGTGGCAATCAGGGGATTTATGCTATTGGAGAGGCAGTCCATCCGGCGTTTTACAAGTGCGGTCCGGCAATTGATACTGAATTATTGAGGGATCCGGTAATTTTGAGCTACGGTCCAGCGTTTATGTCACTCCTGCTTTTAGCAAACACAATCCGGTGTTTCCTTTAATTGGGATCTGAAAATGATTTTTTATGTACGGGAAGGTATTTTCTCAAAAAAAAAAAAAGACTTTTTGTGTTGGGGGTTTTTAGCTATAAAAGTTAGAAAAAGTTAGACGGATAAAGTGTCTAGAAAGTCCATATTTAGGGATTTTAAGCAATTTTCCCTAATTTTAGGGTTAGAATAGAAAGCTTGCCCCTTTCTACTAAAGTTAATGCATACTTATTGGTAAATTAATATGGTAAGCTCTCTCTCTCCATGGCTAATGAATAGGTTTTTGTTCTCTTTTTTTAGTGCATGAATACTGTCTTTTGGTACATGAATAATTTTATGTCTCTCTTTCCATATTTTTATTTTGAATTTTAAGACAATCATGGGTTCCTTTTCATTAGGGGCTGGAATAAAAAATTAGGTTATCTAGTCTGAAATTTTGAGATTGAGCAAAAATTTAAGCAATGGTCCATGCAGCGTTTCTCTCTCTTAATCATAGTTGGGTGAGAGAGATTTGAACTTTGAGGTCCATTGGTTTCTCACCACTAATATCCTTAAACTAATTTTGTCAAATATCCTTAAAGGCAAATCCATGCCAATTCTGTATTTTTAGAACTAAGAATCCATCCAAAAGCATAATGATATACGAAGAGATTGTATGCTATGCGACCATTTGTCCTATGTACAAGGAGGTTACAAGTACGTTTAGCTTAGATATCAAAATCAATGGTGTGAGGCGTATCATGAAGTTCAATAAAAAAAATTTTAAACTTAGAGGTTAGTCAATAAACTATTTCAACCACCTAATTCGATATTTTATGCACACAAATGATTGTGACCTCCTTATGCCAAAAGTAAATGATCTATTTGTATACTTTCTCATATAAGAATCACCTGAAAAGGTTATTAGGGACCAATCCTTTTAAAGCTATGGCCTAAATTTTGCATAAAATTGCCGTTATGGTGCCAGCAAAACAACAAATTGATTATCTCTTGAAAATTCTAGATTTTATTCCAAGTCCTAAAAACAATATATTTTATAGGATATTATTTGGACCATCAATTTTCAAGTGTTTATAGAAATCTGCATTATTTTTTACTTTCATAGTTGCACCATTTTTAAATGTCTACATAGCTTTGCATCTTTCAATATTCTTAAAATTTGGAAAGAATTAGATCTTTGGTTTTAGGATTTTATTTTCTTGTGAGATTTTGAAGTGCGACTTCACTTTTTTTTTTTTTAAATTTTTGAATTGCATGTCTGTGAACAATCATCCACTCTTTTGCGACTTGACGGTCACATGTTGTTGCTTAAATAAAAACTCTATTTTCTATTTGAGCTTTCGAACTAGGTCAATCATTTGATCTATGATTCATTGGAACAAAAAAGGAATGGCCTTTCTGATGCTCCTGGAGCCTTTTTTTTTAATTGCCCCAATCCCATAGTAATAAGGAAAAATTTTAATATAAGGTTGTTTTAAAATGTAGAATTAAAGATACACTTAAAAAAATTCATCATAAAAAGTTGTTTTAATATTGAAAAACCTTCTTATTGATAATCTCAACATCGAGATGTATGAATATTGAAAAAAAAAAAAGATTTTGAGTCTCAGAAATAGTGCATCTTGCAACACATTATCATGTTCAAAATTTTCATATGTTTATAGATCTAATTGATTTTAACCATTTTTGTAGTTTAAAATTTTATAATTAGATTTCAAAATAGATTTTCAAATAATCTTAAGAATTTTATACCATAATTACATATTATAATAACATTTGGAGGCGTGCCTTAATTGGACTATTTAAGGTTGCAACCTTGCAGAAACCACACCCTAATAAAAGTAATGGGTCAGGTTTGTATAAGCATAGCACCTTAAACAATTAACGTAAGGTGTACCCCCAAATGATTGAAAGATGTTGTTTTAGCTTCAGAAATTATAGTCTTCAAAGTTATTTCATCTCTATTTATAAAATTTAAAATTTCAATAATACTGTGGATTGAGAGTATCTATAAGTGCTTAAAAATCTTGAAATGGATGGTGCAGATTAAATATTACAAGATGCATTATGTTAATCGTTTCTTCTTCTTTTTCTCATCTATATATTTCGAGGTTGATGTGATCAATTGGAGGGTTTTTTTTTGCATCAAAACATCTATTTTCAACGGTGCAGAATATATGTTACATCTTTCTTTGCACCTTCTATAGTATAAGGTGGACACCTCATATAAACCTCTTGCATAGTTCTAACATAAAATCTTTCTTTTCTTTTTTTTGTCATCTATATATTTCGAGGTCGAAGTGATCAATTGGAGGGTGTTTTTTGCATCAGAACATTTTTTTTTCAATGGTGCAGATGATATATTCCATCTTTTTTTTGCACCTGCTATAGTATAAGGTGGACACCACATATAAACCTTTTGCATAGTTCTAACATAAAAGCAAGTTATACTAATGCACTAATGATAAAAGGAAAAAGTTTATATGAGGATGTAACCTCATAATGTAGAACTACGAAAGCCCCTAAAAAATCCATCCGAAAAGGTAGTTTTAATGTTGAAAAACCATTTGATTGATCATCTCGACATCGAGATATATAACTATCAAAAATAAAAATATTTTAAGTCTCAGAAATTATGCATTTTACAACATATTATCTACACCATCCATTTTCAAGATTTTCATATGTTTATAGATCTACTTGATTTTAACCAGTTTTTAAATTAAACATTTTATAATTAGATATAAAAATAGATTTTGAGATTATCCTAAAAACATTTTATATCAAAATTATATATCATGATAAAATTTAAAAATGCACCTTACCTCTACACCTACGGATGCATCCGTATGGAACCTGTACCCATGATAAAATGGTCTTACAAGGGTAGAGAGGCCATATATACAAAATAAAATTTTAGCAAAAGAGAAAAACTAAATATTGTACTCCAATGTCAAACACATGAAAGATGAGGGTCAAAACCGTTACTAAGTTTATGCATCTTATCCCAATCTTGGGTTGCTGATTCAGGTTTTGTTTTTCTTGGTTGGCTTATTTTAGGAGAGTATTTAGCTGGCTCTTTTTGGCTTTTTATTCTCTCCCGTATAATAATATAAGGGTGAGGTTTGCATAAGGTGCCAACCTTATACTATTGAAGTACAGTGTACCTCAAAAGTATGCCAAAAATACAGTTTCGGTGCTGTAAAGTCTTGCGATGATATAAAAATTTATTGTTGCCTCTAATTATGAAATTTAAAATTTAGAAGGGATGACGATCAAGCAAATATATATACACTCGAAAATCTTAAATATAGATAGTACAAATAATGTATTAGAAGATCAAATATTTGTAGGACTAAAAATCCTCTTTTTTCATGTCTATATCGAGGTCGAGGTGATTGATTTGAGGGTTTTCCAGCATAAAAACAACCTTTTCTAATGGGTTTTTTAAATATATCTTACTTATATAGTAGAAAGTTGACACCTTATACAATCCATATTTTAAGGAAAAACGTTAACGTACGGTTTGGTTTTAGCACCCAAAATACTTAAGGAAAAAGTTGTTTTGATGTTAGTAAACTCTCAAATTGATTATCTTATATTCAAGATGTATAAATATATATGTTGGGACAAAAGAAAAAGATTAAGTTATGAAAGTAGTATCAAGATGTTTCAAAAACGTTGACACCTTATACACTCTATTTGGAGCTTTAAATTTCATAATTGGGGGTATTCTTGTGCCATTGCAAAGCTTTCCGACATCAAAATTGCATCTTTCGGCATGGTTCTTGAAGCACGCCTTATTTCAATAGTATAAAGTTGATATCTTATACCATCCTTACCCATATTTTATACTTTCAAGTAAGTGTGGTTTGAATAGAGTCTAGGCTCTAAACAATCAACTTAGAGCCTACCTTCAAATAGTATCGAGAAATGTGGTTTCAATATGGGAAGTCTTTGTGACAGCCTTAAAGTATACTGTCATATTTATTTATATAGTTTAAAGCTTAAAAAATTGTGTAGATCGGCATATTTATGAAAACTTGAAAATCTTGAAAAAAATTGACGGTCCAAAAATGTGTTACAAAATACACTATTTCCAAAACTTGCAATCCATTTTTTTGTCGTGTCCATGCATTTTAATGTCGAGATGATCAATTTGACGATATTTGAGCATCAAAACAACCTTTTCAAGAAAATATTTTGAAGTAAGCTCAAATTTGATTGTTTAGAGCCTCAGCTCTATATAGACTTTTCCCTTCAACTATTATCTTCTTTCTCATGCTCATACACACCACCAACAAAAGCCCAGAGATCGGGAAGATGCTACGAAAATTGGGAAAATCTTTGAACCTTAAACTAATGGGTCGGTTTGTATAGAGCCTAGGCTCTAAACAATCAAATTGGAGCCTACCTTCAAATAGTGTCGAGAAATGTGGTTTCAATGTTGGAAATCCTTGTGATAGCCTTAAAATATATTTTCATATTTATTTATAAAGTTTAAAGCTTAAAAAATATTGTTGATCGACAGATCTATAAAAACTTGAAAATCTTGAAAATTGACGGTCCAAAAATGCATTACAAAATGCACTATTTCCAAAACTTGAAATCCATTTTTTTCTCATGTCCATACATCTTGATGTCGAGATGATCAATTTGAAGATATTTGGGCATCAAAACAACTTCTTCTAGTGAAATGTTTTAGGTAAGTTAAAATTTGATTGTTTAGAGCCTCGGGTCTATATAAACTTTTCCTTAAAACTAATCTAACATTTTAAAATTTTAATTAAAAAAAAAAGAAAAAGTTAGCAAGAGAGATACTAGATGGAGCTTTTCCATAATCATGATATCATGACAAAGCACGACTTATCAAGTGGTATCTTTACTGCAAAAAAAACATAAATATTTTTAATAGAAGTAGACAAATGAAAAACAAAATGGCTTATGGTTATGGTACCCCCAACGGCATAGATTGAATCTTGGGATATTTGGCTTATACTATTGTATCAGAATGAATAGATAGCAAAATTGTACTGTGATTTCGTCTATAGGCTCTCCACCAGCCTTTTTTTTTGCACAGTGGGTATGTTAAGGCTCTAACCTACTTTATCGAATTCCTTGAAATTCTGTATAAGGCGTTTTGGTGATTTGGTCCAAGACAACAGTAGTGTTAAATTATTAAAATCCTAGTCTTGAATTCCTGAACTTGAACTAGAGATTTTAGTAACAAACACGTGTTCTAGGAACTTAGAAGATGCCGGAATAGTTACATCATGTGGTTGGGGCCACTTAAGTCAAGCCAAATAAGATAATACAATAACCCTGCTCGTTCCAAGTTCCTAAATGTAGAAAAAGAATTTTAATGGAAATATATGTTTAGGGCTGCAATACCATCCAGTAGTAGGGGTGGCAATGGATCCAGACCTGACCCAGGACCCATCGGGTATATCCGACATTGGTCCAAGTATGGATCAAGCAATTGGACTCAGTGGATTGGGGTCTGGGTCTAAAACTTGGACCCACAAATTATTCAGGTCTGGGTCGTTGGAGATAAAATACTTTACTTTAAGACCTATTCGTTTGGGTGTATTAATGATCATATACAAGAACTCATAGTCATCTTTAGCTATTAAACGACAAATCAATCAGCTTAAAATCTAACAGCAAGTGATTGTGACATTGTTGCCAGTAATACGGGTATATAATTATATAAAAAAAAAAAAAGACATAAAAAAGCGCTTAGTGGCATTGGACCTAACCAGACCTCGGACCCGACGGGCATAGGTATGGGTCCAAGTTTTGAACCCAACGGTTTGGGTCCGGAAACCCATATACTATTCGGGCCTGAGTCCAGGTCCAGCTAGACCCGACCCATTGCCAACCCTATCTAATAGGGGTATTTACCTCGGTGTGGGAAGTGGGTTCAAATTATCAAAATATTTGTGCTTGTTCAAATAATATAATGCCGCCACTTCGAGTGTTTTTTAACAAAATAGTTGACAAGGCACTTTATTTCCTTTTAAAACAATTTTGATTGATTTGACAACGTCAGCCAATCTTGGTTGGTAATCCTTTCCGATAAAAAATTGTTAGAAAAGCATAGGATTTAAAAGATATTTTGCACAACCAATAACTTAACATGGCAAATCTTCATTATTGAATATCGTTGCTGCAACATAAATGAAATACATATTTGAAACACAACCACACTGAAATTGGTTACTGAATTTCATATGAAAATGGTCATTGATTATCCCTTTTAACTCTAAACATGAAAAAAAACTATCACAAAAAAAGTCTTCGAATAAAAAATAAGAAAGGAATATAACTTGCTTTCCTTTTGTGCACAAACAAAGGGCAAAGGGAAATATCACATTAAACACCTCAATATTGAGATTTATCGAGGGTATCAAAGTAAGGATGATCCAGAGCTGCCTTGGCTGATATTCTATTTGCAGGATCATACTGAAGCATTTTCTGCACAACATAATTTTTCGGTGTTAGTTTTTTAGGACAAATTATTATAAATAGTGGAAATTTATCAATTACTTTTGGGGATTTTATAAACAGACCAGCTACAATTATTCCCACTTATTAGATGTCAAATTGGACAGCTTGAGGTGAGTCACAAAGTCCGAGATTTTGGAACTATATATCTATTCAATGACACACTCACTACCACCCATTTTAAAATTTAAGGGACAATAATGATAGTGACCTGCATGCACAAAAGATAAATGATCACTTTGTAGACAATCTTATTACTTATTGGAGATGAACAGTTTAACACTTTATCCATATCCTTTTTTATTTAATTTCAAAATACTTGTAACATAACGCATGATCTTGAGATCGCAATTAAGTACAATGTTAAATAGTTCATCTCTTATAGGTATTTTGATAAATTTGCATCGTAAATATGTATCATGCATAGGAAAATGATTGCCAATGCCCAAACCATTACTCTGTACAAGTACGCCACATATTTTTTTAGGGTCATCTTTCAGGGATAGATCCCTGCTTGACTTGAGCGAAAACCTTTCTTCTTTGTCCAAGATTCATCTAATGGATATTCCCTAAAAAATGGCCCAACAAAATACAACTAACCCCAAAAAAATACAACTAACCCCAAAAAAATGGGGTAGGCGAACTTGTAGAGTAAATGAGTGTAAGCATTTGCCATCATTTTTCACATTACATGCGTATAGGCCCACAGAGGAAAAAGGCAATTCGGTTATACTTGCAACCAGATCTTATTCAAAAGGTAGATAACATATTTCATATTTGAATTTGAATCTTTTGGATCATCAAATTGACATGAAATTTTGGCATGTATAGATCTAAAGAAGGTGCATCTGATAACAAAAACAATAAAATATTTGGAATAATATAATTGACCAAAGTACCTTTGCAACTTTTTGTATTTTCTTTAGATCCATACATGCCGAAAATTTCTAAAAAATAATATTAAAATACGAAATGCATTCTCCACAATCCAATCAAAATAGAATTGTGGATATACTAAGCGAAACTACTACTCCATACATGTGCAACTGTTTTGATAGCCTGTTTGGTAGCCTTTTGGATAGACAGATACACATACAGCTAGGTACATATATGTGCTGTGAAAGTGCATACGTTGTGTATGCATGCATGCATCTTGTTAGATGCATGTATATATCCATGAGTGCATGCATAATATATGTACTTATATATATATATGTACTTATATGCATACTACATATACGCACAAATCCACACAAGCATATACAATGCATGCTTCTCTAGTCTAAATATGCTCACACAATATATATATATATATATATATATATAGAAAAACACTACAAAGCGTTTATAGGTGAAGTTCTACAATACTTTACCTATGGCTTTATCACCGTTCAAAGTTTATCACACCGTCATATAATGTTTGAATTTTAATTTTTAATTTTTTTTTACAAATCATAATGATATGAAATGTTGTA
>NW_006498122.1:3129308-3149178 GCF_000471905.2 Amborella trichopoda
CTTCTTTGCCAAATCGATCGGAGTAACCTTGAAACCGCCTGATAGCCTCCTCCCTGGGGAGATTGATGCCCTCCTCCCACTTGGTGAAGCCCCCACTTTTCGACCAACTGGCGAAGCCTGCCTATACCTCGATGGTACGACAATAGCTGCTTCTCTTGCTACCTTCCTATTCTCTTCTTGAGCCATCGCAAGGCTTGGAACAACACATTTCGAAGGGATAGGAGAGCTTGATCTCGCACCCATTCTGCCATTACCACTCATTGGTGATGGGTCTCGCCCTGCTTTCTCTCTCTTCCCTGCCGACATCGACCGTTTCTCTGGCCGGTTGCCCTCTCTGTTCTTAACAGCCGGTGACTGCCCGCTCTTTTCTGATTTTCCTGCAATATTTTCCTGCTTGATCTCCAACTTTCCAGCACTCTTTTCCTTGTTGATCTCTGATTTCCCGGTGATTAAGTTCTCCTGCGGAGAGAGAACAGATCGAGAAGCAGTCTTTGCTAATGGAGTTTCGGATTCAGGTTTGGTATCAGATGGTCTCTTACTAGAGAGATAAGCCAGAATTGGGTCCATTGATTGGTTTGGATCTGAGACTGGTTGGATTATGAAACCCCCATTTGAGAATCGAGCAATGAGGGGCTCGGGGCTCCCAACAAAGGGGTGTCGGCCGGAGATTGGCCGGATTCCTGCGACTCTCGGGACGGGAGAAGCAAACTCGAGCTTTTGGACATAGACAAATTGACCCAATTGGAGTTTGTTCGTGAGTATGAGTTCGACGTCATGATGAGAGAGAGAGACGAATGTGGAGTGAGAGGAGTCAGAGAGTTGGAGGAAGAAGCCTCGATTGGGCCATAGCTCGGTGCCTGCAAGGGCTGGCACAATGCTTATCACTTGGAGGAGGACAGAGCGGTGTTCTCCAGCAACCTTGGTGTCGGTGTTCATCGACTGGAGAAGCTTCAGAAGGATTCCTGGTGTGAGAGATGCCATCTCTCTCTCTATGTTTCTGGTTCTCGCTGAATTTTTCAGGGTAAAACGGAACCTACCCAACTCTCTCTCTGTCACTCTCGTGGTTAAAAAATGGAGGTTTTGAGATGAAAGAAAAGGAAGGTAGAATAGACTCACCCGTTAAGGGTTTTACCGTTACGCAAATTCAAATTTTGAATTCCCGCTCCGGGATTTGATCGATCGCGAACACATCATTTTCAGTTTTTCCCTAAAATGTCCACCATAAAATATGCTACTATCCATAAGGGAAAAGCTTATATAGAGCCTCAGGCTCTAAACAATCAAAGTAGAGCCGACCTCAAAAACTTCACTAAAATATGTTATTTTGTAACAAATTTTTGGGCCGTCATTTTTCAAGATTTTCAAGTTTTCATAGATCTATTGATCGACGCTATTTTTTAAGCTTTAAACTTTATAAATAAAAATGACAATATATTTTAAGTCTATTACAAAGATTTCCAATATTGAAACTACATTTCTCAACACTATTTGAAGGTGGGCTCTAATTTGATTCTTTAGAGCCTAAGATCTATACAATCTATAAACACATTCAAATCCTGAAAGTGGACAGCATATATAATGTATTCCATTTTTCACTATTTTTAGGACTTTAAATTTTTTTTATTTTTATTTCTTTTCATAGTCATACATGAAAAAAACGCCCTTTGCAATAGATATTTTAGGAGCACCATACCTTCATTTTAGGGTTGAAACCTTATATGAACTTATTCTTTTAGAAAACATTTTGGGGAAATTACCTAGAGCGCTGTTTGGATCCCTAGAAAATTATTGTAAAAAAAAATTTAATTCCTGTTAAATACATTTATTGCGAAAACTATTTTCTAGAATATAGATTTTGGTTGTCTGCGTTGGATGCACGTTGAAATTCCATAAAGTTCGATATAGTGGCCCCTCAAGTTGATTATTGTCAAGGAAAATTGCATCTAAATTAGTTATGAAAATACCATCAAGCAAAGCCCCAGTCAAGGTATATGAGACTAGGGATGGGAGATAGGTCCGGTCAATCCAACCAGGTCTAGGTCGAAAGCCAAACATGGACCTAATGGGCGGGGCCTGGATCCACTTGACCTATCTGGACAGGTCTAGGTATGGATTGGAACTTATCGGGTGGGGTCAACCCGACCTGACCCAGTATTTACAAATCTACTTATACCTAATATTAACTATATATAAATCATATAATATAAATTTTTATAATTTTTATTTCTATGCCTAGTCCAGGCCTAAGTTAAACCTTGCTAGGTCGGATCCGAGTTGAGGTCAGCCTGGACCCAACCTCTTTACAACGCTACTGGGGGGCAGGGGAGAGGAGCAAGAGAGAGAGTTCTGGTTTGGTGGTGTTTCAAATCATGATGGAAAATTGGTAAGGAAAGCGATTTTTTCGGTAAAGGCATGGAAATAGATTTTCAATTTTAGGCTCCAACTAGAGAAAATGATTTATCCAAAAAAAAAAAACAACTTTCTTCACAGATTTTATAATAATGGAATAGACAGATTCCCAAGAAAAATCATTCCAGGGTAATCTTTTCCCAAGAATTTTAATGACCCAAAAATCTATTTATTTTGGAATTAAAAGACACCTCCAGTACATTTAGTCATTAAACGATAAAACCTAGGCTTTGTGAAAACAAAACAAAACCTTACTTCAAATCTTCATGATGACTCTAAATTCAATTTTCAACACTGATAATAAATTTTGAAACTAAAAAAATAGTAAATATCTTGATCTTTGAACACTTATTTTTAAAGCAAAATAGACTGTCTACAATTTATTACAATATATACTGTTTTTAGAGTTTGAAATCTTAATTATTTTTCATGACCATAATATTCAAACTGAGATGATCCATGTAAAAGTTTTCCAATACTTAAATTACAACTTTCGATGAGTTATGAGGTGAAGCTTCACTTATTTTTATGGCGCTGCAGCCCCTATCAAACCATTTTCTTTCGTTAAATATATAAGGAACTATTTTTTAAAGCCAAAAAGTAATGGATTTTGATATTAATTTTCCCTTTTATGTTTTTACATGCAAGTATATTAAACCATATCATTATAATGAAGAGCATTACATGGACATTTTACGCAATAATAGATAAGATAGGCCATTCTTTAACTTTACAAATCCATGTGATGCTCCTGGTTATAATAACACTGTAAATTTGGGCTATCATCATAAAACGTTGGTGATGACCTCAAATATAATTCTTGGTCGTGGAATTGACAGAGACTTTAAGGAAAATATTGTAAAATGGACCATTATTAAGGCTTAAAATCTATTTTGTTTCTCAGGTCCATGATCAACGTTTCTAATGTCAAAAACAACATTTCCAGTAAAGATTTGAGGTGCAACTAAATGGGGATGAGGCATGTATAAGACTTTCTTATTGTACTAAAGAAATAAGGCGCACCTTTAAATTTTGCTCAAAGAGGTGTAGAAACTTTGCAAGGGCTGAGAAATCCAAGGTGAAGAAACTTTATAAGGGCTTAGAAATCCTTCTTTATGAACAATTATGAAATTTAAAAGTAAAAAAAATACAAATCCAGACAGATTTATAAATGACTAATGATCCCCTCCCCCACCCATATATGTAAGACCCTAAAAGATCATCATTAAAATTGACACGAATCTCACTAAAAATTATCACGTGTGGGACTAAAAAAAACAGCACTCTGAATAAACCTTTCCAACCAAATATTCTTAGAAAATATAGGAATAACCATCTCTTAAAAATTATTGCATATTTGCTCCAAAGAAAAAAATCTCGATGCAGAATTATTTTTTTTTTAAAAAAAAAAAAACAATAGAGAAAGAGGCCAATTACATAGGCCTTCTCTTTGAAGTCAAAAAGACCTAATATCCAGTCTCGTACAAGGAACTTCCCCATATCTACCAGATTTATATGGCAAAAAGAAGTAATAAATAACACAATATTAAACCCTTGAATAAATATCGAGCTTGAAGGGTTTTAATATTGAGTAATAAATAAGTAAATCCATGATTACTCCGAGCTCAGTTGTCGACAACCTCGATAAGAGTGGGCTCATAGTCATCGGGGGCGACGAAACCGTGAAAATTCATAAAAGTGGCAGCAACATTTGCAAGCCCAGCTTGAGGGAGATCACTTCGGAATCTTACTCCTTGTTTTAATCCAGGCCCTCCAATAGCGACAGGAACCTGCACAAGAACCTCACATATTGACAAAAGTAAACATATAGGGGAGCTGCTTTTAGAGGGTTTTCTTCTTCTAAATTATGAGACACTTCGTAGAGTGTTTCGAAAGATTGGCACCTCATGAGGATTATTAGCCCCAAAATGCTGGCCCAAATGGAAAAATAACATCCGAATTTTCGGAGTTTTATGATAGTTTCCCTTGACCAAGAGCACAATCTCAAAACATTACAATCTTCTTGGTCGTATAGGAAATAGAAGCAGGAAATTTGGCTCATTTGTGACAATCTAGAACATTAGAAACATTTTTCTCATTCAAGTAGTACCAATAGTAGTTTACAAGTAAGTTTCTCAAAAAAAAAATATTTTTTCCCAAAAATATATTAGTTTACTAGTAAGGGTCAGGGTTTTGTAAGGCTGCTTGTGTATACAGCACGGCCCAAATCTCTGGGGAAGACAAGCTCCGGAACAAGAAAACAGCATGATGGACCGAAAATCCACTTCCGCCCGACTATTGAATATGGAGCTCCAAAATTTGCTGGGGTCGTCTCGTTATGAACTGTCCCAAAAAATGTTACAAAATGGACCTTCCTAGGCTTGAAATCAACAACTTTTTTTTCATTTCTATTTCGCTGTGTGGAGATGAAGGATTTGCAGGTTTTCTAGTGCTAGGACTAGCTTTTCGGTGAGATTTAGGCCGTGGCTATATTCCTTTCCTACTAGCATATTAATGAGGGTAGCATATTTTTTACTCACAGGTTGGAGAGTGTGAGAAGTAAGGATCTGAATGTTGCCAGCTTTATCTAGTTGAGGTTTGCCTTTCTTGTCCCTCTTCACCATATCCTCTGCATTCCCATGATCAGCAGTAACAAGGTAGATTCCACCCACTTTCTCCACCGCATCAAGTATCATCTGCCGCATATCAGTAGAGCACATCAGGGTAATGATAGATAGGTTTGGCTTCTTAAGGTAAACAACAAGGAGAACATATCATAAAGAAAAAGATGAAAAAAGAAAAACAGACATATAGATGTCCTCATCTCAAGACTGACTTGGTAACGTGATCAATAAGACTTGTCTAGTAGAACACATGCGCTCCATCAAACACTTTTTAGAATTAGTAGGCAACAGTGCATCAAATTCTAAATGCAGTTACAGGTTCCAGTATCAAAAAGAAAAAAGCAAATGCCTTAAACAGAGAAATTGGAAATGGGAAAAAGTCAAATATGGATAGATCACCCGAGAGAAAGGAGAAAATAACTATAGGTCAGTAGAAATAGTAAAACCCCTGCATATGAAAAAATTACCTTCACAGCTTCATCAGCAGCCTCACAGCCAACAACCGTTGCCTCAATATCACCCGTGTGTCCCACCATATCACTATTTGGAAGGTTGACACGGACCTTAAATTAGGAAGAAAAAGATTATTACTAAGCAAACCAATTAAAAAAAAGATGCATGCACCTCCATGCGTGTGCACACAGGTGTCTATCTGGTGTGTGTGTCTATTTACAAGGAAAGTATTCAATAAGACCATTTATTTTTGACACCAGGTGGTAACAATTACCCTTAGCCATTGCATGAGAAATCAAGCAGCCAAGGGTGTCCCTCTGACTGGGCGGCTTAAAGTTCCAAAATATTTTTTTTTCAAATTTTGTGACACACCCCATGCCGTTAGATTTCTCATCAAAAGGCTAAGAGTGTTTGTAGCCTTCTCGCACCAAATGTAAATGGTATTATCGTATACAATCTTATATATATATATATATATGAGCCGACTGGCCTATAGAACAGTATGGGCTGGACAGGATTGAAGGAAAAGGGAAGATCTGGACGGCTCAGAATGGTTGATGCATTTCACCCACATTTTTGTGCATATACGGCTACTTTTTTATTTTAGGAACACCTAAATCAGTCCAACATGTGTACAAAATTTGGGCATTGTCAGATCCATATTTTTTCCAAAAGAAATTCTTAGAAAAAAATATCAGATCTGTTTTGCAAATATACTACCTCGAATCCAGTGACAGTCTAATAAGATACAAAAGGAAAAAAAAAAGAGACGAATTTCTTTACAAGGAAAATATTTCAACGAACATCAACCATCAACTCCAGATGTAAGCCTTGAAGAACTCAAAATCATTTTCTTTTAAATTGTTCATCTGGCGATGGTGAGGATAACAACATCTACAAAATTTAGGTCAGAACTAATCCCCAAATGCATTAATTAAACACCATGTATTCACTGCATTTTCGTTTAAAAAATGGAAAACATATTTTCATATCAAGTTTGACTCTTACTGTTGAACTATCCATATATATATATATATATATATATATATATATATATATAGGTGTGGTTTGTATAGAGCTGAAACCCTAAACAATCAAAGTAAAACTCACCTTCAAATAATGTTAAGAAATGTGGTTTCAATAGTAGAAATTTCTGTGATAGCCTTAAAATATATTTTTATATTTAATTATAAAATTTAAAGCTTTAAAAAAAGTGTAGATTGAACCGATCTAGAAAAACCTGAAAATCTTGAAAATTGACGGTCCAAAAATACATTACAAAATATACTATTTCAAAACTTGAAATCCATTTTTTTTCATGTCCATGTATCTTGACATCAAGATGATCAATTTCATTGTTTGTATATAACATATTAAATTTACACACACACACATATATATATATTTATGGAAGAGTCTGAAGTTATCCCACGAGCTGGCAACTACAATATAAGCCCAATGGTCCAGATTGAATCTGAACTGATATAATGATCACGATTGCATTTAATATTTAAATATTAATTTTTTCTACAAATCCAAATCACTTGAAATTTGGAACATCTATTCTTAAAATATAGGTGAATCTAATAATATTAAAAAAATTATTCCCAAAAATTAAATTGATCAAAATACCCCTAAAAATTTTCAAAGGTAGTTTGGTCAATTTAATTTTTGCAAATAACTTTTTCAATATTTTTATTAAGTGCGCATTGATAAGAAGAGTGGACGCTCCAAATTTCATGTAATTTGGATTTGTAGACAAAAATTTAAAATTCAAATTTAAAATCCTGTCGTGTCCGTTAGTTCAGCCCGGATGCAATCTGGACCGTTGGGCTTACACTATTCCATTAGCCCATGTACTAATGAGATATATATATATATATATATATATATATATATAGAGAGAGAGAGAGCATAATAAGCAAGCCAATTGACACACACTTGAAGTTTGCAGTAAAATCAGTAAAAGATTTCAGGTTCACGCATTCGAGTTATTATTTTTTAACGAATAAGTGCTTTTGACTAGAAACACTTGCTTTAAAATAAATTTTTATCTATTGGACAAGGTGCTCACCACTCTTGTAACGTAATGTCTCAAATGAATCGTGGCCATCCCATTTCTTAATGTGTCTAAAGTTGAATGACCTCGTGTACTTCAGTGAAGCACTGCCAATACTTTTTCTTATTATTTTTGTCTACTTCACCCAATACTCCCCATTTAGTAGCACAAGTCACTGTAATTAATGTTTCCCTATCATAGATCGAGAAGAGGAATATCCCAGTAAGGCACCCTGAATCTCCATTGCGGAACACCTGGAATGGATGGTGGATGCCCCAACGGTGACATACTGGTTGCACCCCTATTGTAATTCAATACCTCGGAATGCTGGCTTATCATGTTTTTCGATATACTTAAATTCAATTGGCATCATACTTCTTGTAAAAAAAAAATTTGGTTCTTTTTGATAATTCACTAATCTGATACTACCTTCCCATTTAGCCGCATGAGTGGGTTTAATTCATGATCTCCTATCTAGTTCCAGTAGATGAATATACGGTTAAACTCGACAATGGAACATTGGGAGCAGATGGCGGATGCTCCCTTGGTGGACGGCATATCATTTTCTTGTGGGTTATGACACACTTTCCCAAATCTTAATCCATCTACAACACAGATCCCTGATTTTACCTGATCAAATTTGCCGCTAAGGATGGCATCTCTTGCCTTCTCTGCAATCTCCAATGCCTTCATCTTTGGTTGGACATTGAATGTGATTCCACTATCACTTGGAATCTCCACATATTCCTCCAATTTCGGGTTAAAACACCCAGAACGATTCCCATTCCAGAAAAAGGTGACGTGCCCAAACTTCACAGTCTCACTGTTCAATAAACATGAGAAAGCGTCAGGAAGACATTTAAAAGAAAATCAAAGAAATAAGTGACAGCAGTTTTCTAAATCAACGTGCATAAAAGAATCAAAATTCCATTCAGACAAAAAGAAAATTCCATTCAAACAAAAAGAATCAAAATTCCATTTAGACAAAACGAATCAAAATTCCATTCAGACAAAAAGAAAAATAAGGAAAAAAAATAACGAGTCTCATTAACCTGAGCTTTTACAATATTGTCCCGAACTCACAAAAAGACCCAGACTCCAGAGAAATACACAGATATGGAAGGGCTCAAGGTTTATAATATTTTGATTCAGGACAGGGTACCCCCCAAGTAGCTAATATCACCTGAGCAGCTGCATTGCTATGGGAGAAGTACAGTATAGTAGTCGTTTTTTTACTAAATATTCACTTAAAAAATAAGTAGTTCCTGAGAATACATGACCTGTAGGGGTTTGGATACGTAACCAAGTGATGTTGAAGCTATTTGTCTTGACCCTTGTTTGTGGGTTTCCATACATACAATTAAGAGAAAGAAAAGAACTAAACACAAAGGAATTTCTACTTGATAAATAAACATACATACGTAAACACATGTATAAGCATTTCTTAGCACGCCCTGTTTTTGTTGTATAATTTTAGCTGATATCGAAATTTCCGTTAAATACAGACAGCAGAAAATCTCACATATTCATTAATTCAAAAAAATTTCTCACACATTCTAAAGCTGAGTGAGGTTTTCTTAAAATAGAGCACTTTCTTCTGTTCCTTGCACTGAAGGAGTCAAGTTCAAGACTTATTTCCTAAAAAATTGTTGATTTGGGAGTCTTCTGGATTTGGCATCCTCTTGTAAATTTCCAATCTTTTAAATTATTCTTTCCAAAAAATTTAATCGATTATTATTTTTTATCTACAAGAACCAGTACCTTTGGTTCTTTCTGAATTTCTACTGCCATTTTCCTTTGGTTTTCTCGTAAAATGTATGTTAACAGTAAAAACTCTGTCCAATGTTCGCATCACCAAACTTTAGTGCAACCTATAAAAAAAAGAACCAACACAAACCACACAAACTCCCCCCCACAACAAAAACCACCCAACAGGGGCCCAAACTCGCCTCTTCTTTTCTATTTTGAATGTTGAACCAACTGAATTTTGGTATTACAAACAAAAAATGTCGTTTAAGCAATGCTTGCTCACCTGCACGCAAAAGTGCGAATGCCATTGTGGACTAAATATTCACCAGATGTTCTCTCTATTTCCGGAGGCGAAACCAGGTACTGACTAGGAAGCATTAGTTCACCATCATACTGGAGCATTCCGGCATATCGGATCTTTGGGAAGCGAACCCTATCGAACTTGTCGAAATCTTCATATTCCAAGGCTTTGGCAAGCATAACCATACGATCAGCTCGGAAGTTGAAGGTGACAACAGCATCCCCATCCATAGTTGGGCCCACTGGCTTTCCACTCTCATCTACTATAACAAATGGAGGAAGGTACTGGTCAGAGACCTTTAGGTCCTCCCGGAGCTTCTTCACAGCCTCCAAGGCACTACGGAACTTGTAAGGTGCTTCACCGAGGACATGGGCATACCATCCTCTTTTAACCACGTCCCAGTCATTCTGCCAAGAAACTTTAATCAGAACTAGGTCATAGAAATACGTAAGGAGACCCTATATATTAAGCCTTTATTTGAACAAGTCACTGTGATATTTAGTTGCACAAAAGAACACATGATATTCTTTATTGTAAATAAGAGAACCCCAAATGTTCTCCATAAAAATGAGTACAACTTTCCAGATTTAATTCCCACATTTGCAGCATATAAGATTTTACTTTCTTTATACTTTTTCTTAAGTAAATGAGCTGAGGTGACGCTATGTTGAACTCAGATAGTATATATCAAGATGTGCTAGGATAAGTACCTACAAAGGACATATACATCAAATAGAAGTTTTTAAGGAAGAGGAGAAAAGGAAGAAGGATTGCGAGTGAAGAGGGAAGGGAAGGGAAGGGGTAGAGAGGGGATAGGGATGTATTTCCTTTTCATTACTGCATAAAATTCACTCATGAGATGTAGGCCTCTCACAACGGAAGCCATCAAATCCTACAAAATAATATTAAAAGAACTTTTACAATAACGCAGACGTTGTAAAACTGAATAAGCACTTGTCCATTTCAACCAGCTTGTGCATCTGACCAAAACAGTCCAGAGAGGATTTTGTAAAATCAAATTCAAAATCTATAACAAGCCATAAGAACAACATCCTAGCTTACCTGCTATGTTTTTTTTTTTTGAGTAATCCTAGCTTACCTGCTATTAAATGTACCTGTTAAGCACTTAAGGCCACCCACCTCGATAGAGTGGATCTTTCCTCCATTTCGAGCATTATCAGTAGGTGGAATGGCCTATTATAATGTCTTAAAATCTACAGAACCTCAAAAAGGCACAGCCTAAAATGGGATATCCAAAAGGCCTTAAGCCAGTATAAGGGCCCATTTAGATCCTTTTAGATTTATTTCATAAGAAACATTTCCCAGAAATGATGCATATCACCTATTTGGCACGATAAATACCAAGCAACACTGAAAAAGTTTCTCCCCGAGCAGCCCCAAAGTCCCCCATTCTATGGAAATCAACCTTCCATCTTTCAGCTGGAGTACATTTTCTCAGGAAATAAAACTTCTCAGCAACCACCCAAATAGAGACAAGACCAAAAGTTTCATCCAAAATTTCACTGGTTTTCACCATTTCCTCCATTTCTCTGCCTAAACTTTTGTTACTCACAAGCGAATTTCTCACTCTGAAATGAATATCGCTCTCTATGAATGAGTTTCTCTCTTAACATGAGCCTCTCTCAAATGAGTTTCTCTATATAAAATGAGCTCACCTCTCCAAAACAAGCCCCCTGAACCCTACTCCATACCCTGAGCCATGGCTGCAATCTGAGAAAACTGAGACAAACCAACCAGAACTGTTGACGCTTGCAAATTCACCTGATTCGCCTGTAAATCTGAGAGATGTATTGAAGGAGCTCCGAACACAGAAGTTTGGAAAGAGAAGTTGGGGAGCTCAGACAGATCTGATGAGAGAGGGGAGATGGTCTAGTTTTGTTCTGATTGCCTCACATTTTCCTTTGAAGCTCTAAACTTGAGGGACTTCTAGAGAGAGAAAACGGAGAATGTTTCGGGAGATTTGGAGATCATTCTCCTAGTCCATTTTGTAACTGTCTTCACAGAAGGTTTCAACTTTCACATGCCTTCCATTTATGAAAATAGAGAGTTTACAAAGGATGTATTGGTTGAGGCTTGTGGGAGCTTGTGTTTCAAGAGAAAGCGAGGTGGGGTTTCAAGAGAGAGCAGCACTATTCTGTTTTGAGAGAGGGAGAGAGGTCGGCTTCTCCTTAGAGGGTCATCTGTTCAGAGCGAAAATTGGGCTTCTGTTGGGGGAGAGAGAGACTTGGGCTTCTGTTCTAGGCTTCTAGCCATCCTCTGTTTCTTCCTACTCTGCTTGGCTGCAGCCTTTTTTGAACTCTCGTTCCAACTTTTTCTCGCTAAATAGGCAAGGGCAGCCATCAATTGATGCATACAAATTTCACCAGATTTGGGGTCCAGTGTTTTCTTGTGCTTGGCTTGGGGAATTGTTCACATTGTATTGAGGATCAGGAACTTTTTTTTATGGTTTTTTTTTTTTGTGGCTTTTTTACTCCTTTTTTTGTGGGGGGGGGGGGGGCCTGTAAGTTTATGGCAATAAACCTAAAAAAGTTTATCGCAATAAACCTAAAAAAGAAAAAGAGAAGGGAGGATTTTTTTTCCTTAAGAGTAGGTCAGGAATGCAAGTCTATAAAAATTTTCCAGGAAATAAATTTCTATTTGAGCCAGTTAAATGTTTTCTAGGGTTCCATCCAGAATGCTCAACAAGGATATACACAAATCAAGAATTTGAATCTTCCAACAATTTATTTTCACAGTAGAAAACATTTTCAGGAAATTTATTTCCATGGGAGCCAAACAGGCCCTAAAACCCAGAAATACAAAGAGAACATCATAAACCCAAGTAGCCATCACAAAAGGGCATACGCACCTCATAACGATCCATGGTAACATACATCCGGCCCCCACCAGAGGCGATCTGTGCATCTACGCCCTTCTCTCGTAGCTTTGCAAGGTCATTCTCAAGAGTCTCCACAAAGCCCACACTTGACCCATCCAATACATCACGCCCATCAGTCAATATGTGCACACGTATTCTCTTAGCGCCATGCTCACTGGCACCTTTAAGCAATAACTGCAAAATTTACATATAATCAGAACCACTGCATTTCTTTTTTTCTTTTATTGATTAGAAAACTGCACTTTTCTTCATCATGGTTATAATTAGCACCATTTCCATAATTAAAAAGCACCACATGTCATGAAAATTGGACCAGACAGTGAAAATACATTTATTGCAGTTTAAAGTTACAACACAACCCACTTGAAGACCTGGACTAGTTCAAATGGAAGGTCCAATTGGATGTTGAAGCACTGGCCAAAATTCAAATGATCAGCATGTTTTTTTGCAATATACCTGCAACTGATCTAGTCGAGAATGAACACCACCATCACTCAGTAACCCAATAAGATGCAAGGTGCCCTTGTCAAAGCATTCCTTGATGTACTTGAACCCTTCTCCTTCATATATTTTCCCAGATGCAAGCGCAAAGTCCACCAATTTAGCACTGCATAAACAAATATAGCATTACAACCGCAAAATTAGCTCTATGCATCACTAATCATAGAAGGCTGATGGCTAATTACACAAAAACAACATCACATAAAAGTCTATTTCAAGAAAAAAAGGGAAAAGTATATACAACCTGAGAGAGGTAAGAAATGGTTGTCGCATAGATAAACTTACCCTTGGGCATATATCCGTCCGGCACCAAGAGCATTGTGACCAACTTCACTGTTACCCATGTCATCTTCTGTAGGAAGCCCTACAGCAGTACCATGAGCCCTTACCAATCTCCATTTCTCAGGCAGACCCTTCAGAACAAGAATTCCATCAAATTTCAGTGACCAGTACTATAATGAATTTAAAAACATATATGTTTGCAGAAGGAACAAGAATTCCACCAAATTTCAGTGGCCATTACTATAATGAATTTAAAAACATATATGTTTGTACAAGGATGGATGATATAGACTAGGTGAAATCTCCATAATTAATTCTTATACAAAGAAATGAAATAACATTCAGATGCCTCAACTATAATCACTCATATGTACTGAATTTTATGAGAGCAGACAGACAGGCGACAGTTAAAGAAACTAGCAATAACTAAATTTACGAGATCATACATACTGTTGTAAAGCACAATCACAATTCTTTGTGATTAGGCATTTGCCATTCAAAAAATATTTGTAACAAACAAACTGAAAGCTTCAAATTCTTGCAAGGTCAAATCATGGAATCCAGGTTGAAAAATATATGAGATCAAAAATTCTGAAATGGGGCCAAAATGCAAAAGACAGAATCCACAGATAAAAGCCTTGACGCAAGCATAATCCAAATAATGATGGAATAGAAATAAGAATCACATAGAAAAGCATGTCTGTTCAAACCCGAGAAGCTAATGAAAGGGCTAAAAAGATCATTGCAATTCTAGAAACCAGTGAAAATAAAGAGACAGAAAAACTTGGATAAGAAAATAGGATGGCATCTTTAATCACCGAATTTCGTGAGATATGAAATGCAAGCTGATTGTCTGAAACCCAATCCCAATTTCATCTTTAATTACTAGTACGTAAGGATGGTATTGGTTATCCAATTCGATATTTTGATATCACAATCTCTCTATTGTGTAGTTCTTTGTTGTCACAGACACGCACATTGGCTAATGAGATATGACATATAAACAGTGAAACACACATACAAGATCTATCTACATTAGGTAGTTCTTTGTGGTCATAAACGAGCACATTGGCTCGTGAGATATAAACATTAAGACAGATTGCTCTTGAACATACACAATGAACCCATATCCCCAAAGTAATTTCTAAATCCCAGAACGTAGGATGGTCCATGATTGGAAATTGACTGATCCTCAAGGGATACATCTACAATAAATGTATTTCAAAGTTCAAACCCCGTAATAAGACCATTAACATGTGCAAGAGCAATACAGCATTCTAGTGATACATCCAGTCCATGAAAACATTGTACCTTTTTAATATACAATATATTCTTTTCCTCGAAAGGCCTTAATTCAGTTTGATTGGCATGTACATAAAAGTCAACCGGATACTGGTTCCATACAAGATACATTTATCAAAACAGTGCTCAACCATAAAACTTAAAAGAAAACAATAACAACGAACAAAAAGGGAGAGGGAGAAGGCATGTTAAAATCACCGGATTCATTACTTGACCTGAATAATCATCCATGAAGTCAATCGACCATCTAATGCGAACAATTTTAACTTGAACACTCAAACTAGAACCAAAAATAAATAACAAGAAACTAGTTTGTATGGATCCAAAAAGCTAAAGAACCAACACGCAAACAATAGCTAGCTTGTCTGCAACATTATAAGTAACATAAAAAAGGGAACAAACAACTATCAAGATCTATATTACTTCTTTAAGAGAATCCATAGTAGGTGTCTTTGCAACATAAATGCAATTATATTTGTCAGGATTGGCTTCGCCCCAGCCATCTAAAACAACAACAGCTACAGTTTTGCCCTTTGGGAGCTTCGGGTGATCAGCCAATTTCCATGAGAACCCAGCACTATCCATTCTTCAAAAATCTACACAAAAACAATCCAATCAAATAAATCAAAACACTTCAAACAAATAGAATTAAGAAAACAAGAGTATACATATTTCTACTGATATTGAATAAAACATCCAAACAAATTGAAATTTTCATCGATTCCAAATCAATAAAAATAATCAAATCAAATAATTCCAAAAAAAGAAAACGAGGAATAGGAGATCCAATTTAGCATACCCATTTCAAAAAATCTGGAAAAAAAAAAAAATTTCTTAAAATCTTCGTCCGTTCCTACCCAAAAAATTTTGAAAAAATAATAATCAGAATATAAGGAGGAGGTTAAGAAGATGCTAAGAAATCTAGAGAGAGAGACCTACCAAGCAAGAAAAGAAGAGGCACAGATATGGCGGATTGTAGATCGATAGAGAGGGCGAGAACGAGTAGAAGAAAAGCGTAGTTATACAAGCGAAAAGAAGTTTGCTCTCCCCGCCTGTTTAAAGTTAGGGCAAAAACGATGGCAAGAACCAGGCTTAAAAGTTGATAGTTGAAATTTGATTGTTGGGAGTTGATATCACCGCCCCAAAAATATAAAAATATTATTTTTTGTAATTATGTTTTTTTTCAATATTTTTTATAGTATCACCCGTGATATAAATATAACTTATTTTTAAAAAATTTATCGGAAATTATATAAAAAAAAGAAATTCCCATTTATTTTTGCTATATCACGTTTGAGTCACAATGTTATATTTTGGGTGTGGTTTCTATTGTTGCAATCTTATACAATCCAATTAAGGTGCATGTAATTTTGATGTAAAACATTATTAGAATTATCTCAAAATCTAGTTTTATATTTAATTATAAATTTTAAATTTCAAAAATAGATCTATAAACATATGAAAATATTGAAAATGAACGGTTTAGATAGTGTATTGCAAGATGCACTAATTTTATGACTCATAATCTTTTTTCTTATTCATATTCATACCTCTCGATGTTGAGACGATCATTTAGACGGTCTTTCAACATTAAAACAACATTCTTCAATGGATTTTGAGGTGCATTTGTAATTCCACATTTTTAAGTTTTTTTTTATTTTAGGGATTGAATACTATTAAGGCCCTTTATTTTTTAATGAGAATATCGAAGGCATCTCTAGCTATGATATCATATAATTCAATAAATCGTCCCTAGACTTTGAACCTGGTCATTGAGACATCCCCAACCACTTAATTTTAAATCTAAAGATAGTGATTTTATATTAATTATAAATAAACTCATTGTTTATCGTCTTTATTTTTAATTCCCCAACTTACATTGGGGGAACGTTTTTTAGCCAAATAATGGACATTGAATCCTATAATAGTTGTCCCAATTGAAGGTAATTTGAAAAAAATCTAAAAAATATTAAATCGATGTTAGGCCAGTTTAGCATAAAATATAAATTATAAATTATTATAAAATGAAAATTTGAGTAAAATTTCCTTTGATTTTTTATGAGAACCTCACTATATTTTTTTTTACCCATTGTTGGTTTGATAAAAACCTTTTTCCATTATTGTTTACAATTTCAAAAAAATAAAGAAAGAAAGAAAATAAACTTTTTAAATTTTTTCTTTTTCTTTTTTTTTTGCCAAAATTCATTTTTTAAAAAAACAGAGAAGTCCCTGGAAGACGGCATGGAAACGCATAATCACAAGAGTACCTGACCTTTTTTGCCTAGTTGACAAATGTATCCTCAGCTTAAACCAAAATGACACATTTAATTCTTACTTGGTTTTTGGTAGCATATTCTCGGGCTTTCATTTTTTTCTTTTTTTAGTAGTATTTGGGGATGGTTTATAGAGAGGTTTTTTATGTTTTGAACATAGATATCACAATCTTTATTGTCTCTTAAATTTGAAAATAGGTGGTTGTAATAGTACCATTGAATTGATAAAGTTTCAAAAAATAAATTTTTGGATTTCAGACTTCGTGACTAACCCTAAACCATCCAATTTAACATCTAATAAACAAAAATGAATGTGACCTCCATCTACAAAAGATAAATAATCTCTTTGTAGACAATCTAAAAACAATATCTAACATCTGCAACCGCCTAATTAATATTTCATTCCTCTATTATATATGTACATTAATTTTTCATTCCTCTGTTATATATGTACAGGTAGAATACATTTGCTGGTCATTTTTTTCATGTCTAAGCTATTTGAAAAACATGGTGTAGTATGAAAATTTATATCTAGTGTACCCCATTAATACAACTGCTAGAGGCTACGTGTGACATTTTTTTGCCCATTTTGGTCACGTGAAAGCTTCATGAGGAACATGGTATCAATCCATCTGCTATTGTTCCAAGTGATCTAGGTCATCGAAATGGCGGAGTCTGAAACTACCGGAATGACAATCTAAAATTCGAAGAGCGCCGCAGTTCTTGAAGTTTTGGCAATAACTGAGCCTAGGCCATTTGATTACTTTCCTTGAAATTTAGGATAATTATTTCTTTTTTTTCATTTTATCATCATTATCCCAATTTAATCCCAATTTTTTGGGGTCAACTATTTGCTTTTCTTCCTTTAATAGCCTGCTATTAAGTAAAAAAAATATATTACACAATCATCACTTTGTTTCTCAATTATTATGTGAATTACAATAACTCATGAAAATTAATGGCCACTCATGGCTCCTTTTGTCATCATCATGAGGTATAAGGCCTTTGTATATATAGAAAATTTGTGAAACTTTGTCATGCTTGTTTATTATTTTTACTTTTTATGTGGTTTTCATTTAAAACCTCAATTTATGAGTCATATGAGGCTAAAAAAAACAAAGGGATGGTGCACGTCACGGGCGTGGCATTAATATGTAAAGAGCACAATGGGGCGCACGCGTGAAAGGGAGAGCATAGGATAATGGTGTGTGAGAGAGATTCATGGATATGGTAAAATAAAGAGAGATATATCACGTTACAAGAGTCTTTTCGGAAACATCTGATAAAATTAGAACAATACAAATAATATTAGCATAGCCCATGTCCAAGGATGACACGCTCAAATCAAGAAATGGTCCAAATATCATGTTACAAGACTAAAATTTATTATTTAGACAGATAAAGAGACTAAAATTTATTATTTAGACAGATAAAGAGAGAGGATATGGCATGAAGTTTCAACTAGAGTATGGGTTGTAAACATAAGGGCACTTTGAAAAAGTAAAGTTGTATCACAAAATGCAATTCCAGCGTGACAAAGCTTGAAAATCTATTTATGCCTTGATCATGAAATTTGAATCATTTCAAAATAAACGATCTATAGAAAGGTCCAAATAGTGCGTTATATGATACATTTGTTTCTAAGTTTAAAATATTTTTCTTTTCAAATTCATAATTGTTGAGGTTGAGATAATCAATTTCGGATATATCCACAGTTTAGAACGAACTTTTTCATGCAAAAATTCACATTGGAGATCTCTAAACACTTCAAAATAAACAATCTATATAATGATCTAACTAATATGTTACAATGTTCATCGTTTTTTAATCATAATTTTGTTTCTTTTCAACTTTATAATCGTTGAGGTTGAGATAATCGATTACAGGGCTTTCTAGAGTTTGGAATAACGTTTTCGAGCAAAATTTCACTTGCGAGATCACTAAACACTTCAAAATAAACAATCTATATAACAGTCCAAATAGTGCGTTACAAGATTCACTATTGTTTTAAGTATAAAATCTTGTTCTTTCCAAACCTATAGAGGCTGAGATAATCAATTTCAGGTCTCTTCAAAGCTTGGAACAAATTTTTTCAAGCTAAAATCCCAAACAGACCACATGACTAGTTCCATCTAGCTCCAAGGAGGAGAATAAAAAGCAAAAAAAAAACAAAAAAACTCAAATTATTGGTCTTACTTGAGATTGAGACCTCATGGTTGAGTTTGTAATGAGGGCACTTGTCCTTTTGAAATATAATGAGGGCAATGGAGTCATTGGGGGAGGTAGTTTCAACTTCGTTGCGTAGGGAGTGTTAGTTGGCGAAATCCCAAAAATGCCACCAGAATATTCCCGGAATATCCAAATATTATTTTAGAGAGAGAGAGAGAGATTCCTTTACTTGTTTGAGAATAGGGCAAAACAAGGTCCATCGAAGAATGAAAATCAAAGTAAAAGGATCAAGAATTCAGAGTCTTTAAAACACGGTCAAGAATAAAATTTAATTTTAGTCCGATAGTATGTGGGCTCGAAGTGAATAATTTATTTTTTTCTATTTTTCGAATATGGTAGGGATTTTTATTTTTCTCTCTAATAAACATCATTTTATGGGTCATTGTTTCATTCTTTCCCTTGATAGTTATTATAAATAGTCCCCCCAAGATCACTTCAATGAGCAAATCATCAGATAAAGTATAAAATATCAAACTCAATTGTTTTATTTTTTATTCACCATTCCCAAAATTTATGATCTATTTCTCTTTTAGGGGAATCCTCATAGGTAAATTTATGATTTAATTGTTGTTTTGGGGTATTTTCATCAATATTTTTCATGTCAAATATTTTTTTTATAATTTTCAAAGATTCTTCTATTTTGAGATGAATACACTCTCCAAATTTCAGGTTATTCTGATTTGTAGAAAAAAAATAAAAAATAAAAAACTACCGAACAATCGTGACCGTACGATAAAATTTGGAATAATAGAATTAGTCGGTAGGGAGGCAAGGCACACAGGGGATAGG
>NW_006498122.1:3149460-3181652 GCF_000471905.2 Amborella trichopoda
TCAAAATTAAGGAATTTGAATTGTAATGCATTTTTTAATATTTTTTACATTATAGTAAATATTAAAAATTATTTTGGTCATTAATACTCACTTTTATATTTTCTCATCTTTTTCAAAAAAAAAATTAAAATACCCCTAGGCACAAATCAATTTGTTAAAGTCCATTTTTTTCATTAATTTTCAACTTCATTTGAATATGTTTTGTTTTAATCATTCGTTTTATGTTTTTCATATTTTAGTAGATTTTTTTTGTATCTTTTTAATTTTTTTGACCGCCTGGGACTTGGCCGATTAGAGCAGTTGAAACGGCCAGTTATCCGGTTATGCTAGTTAAACCACTTCAGGGCCCATGTCCAGTTAATTCTTCCAATTCAATTTTGAAAACACTGATTGTGATCCTTATTTTTTAAGAAATATCACACTTTGATACTTGTTCTTGAGGAAGTATGGTGCGTCGGGACTTAAGAATGTATCGAGCTCCATTCCCACTAACACCACCCCGATAATACCTTCGAAAAACTAACTCTTAAAACTAGGAAAAAAAAAAAAAACAGAGGTACGATTACTTTAACGTTAAAACAAATCAATCAAGCACAAATGTGGGGTTTGGAACAAAGATGTCCTCTACTAAGTTCATGTGGTCTAACCACCTTTGGTTGCAATTTACATAAATTTTCAACTTTTTAAACAAATCTAGGCTGGGCACACTTTTAAAGCTTGCTGGAATGTATAATTATGATACGTAAAGACTCAAGACGGTATTAAAATCTATTTTCATCCTTAGTCATGAAATTCTAGGCTTTAAAAATGGCGTCGGTTGAACATATCTTTAAACACTTCAAAACTTTGAAAATGGATGGTTAAAATAATTTGTTACAAGATGTATTATTTTTAGAATTTGATTTTTTTTTCTCTATATCCATACCTCACGAGATTGAAACTATCAATTGGAGAGATTTCCAATATCAAAACAACCTAGTTTCAGTGGGTTTTTTTGCACCTTACTTTTATAGTATAAGGTTAACACCTTATATAAATTTTCTTCTTAATCTATAAATACTTTACTAAAATATAGCAATAACTATAAAAATGCATCTCATTGTATTGACTTTCTAGGGCGAAGTGCTACATAATTAGACACACATAATCATACTCGAACGCCCATGTCGGTCTTGGCAACGTCTTTGTGAACGTCAAATTGGTGGGCTAAGCATTTTTTTGCAATGCATAATGCTGGTCCAAATGAGGCAGAATCACCTCAAGCCCAAGTAGCATGACTGATCTCATCAATTCATTCAATAAATTACCTTAACCAAGCTATGCTCATTTATCAACTCACTTTTTAAGACAATTTAATGACATTTTTTCCCCTACCATCATTTCCATTGAAAAAAAAGGGGAAAATTACGTAAACATCCATTATATTTTTTGTTATTATGAAAATATCTAAATATTTTCGTTATTACTCATATGTCCATTTTTTCAACTTCATAATACTTTTTTTAAAAAAATAGAAACTGCCCATTTTCGGTTTTTCAATTTCAAAAATCGAATTTTTTAAATATTAATATTATATATGCCCAAATATTTAAACTTTGAGTTGAATTGCCTTTTTGGTTATCATGGATGCCTCTACACTCTCATGTCGAGGTTTGAGTCCCCCCATACGCAATCTATTTTTTTTAATAAAAAATGAATGTTTTTTTATTTTATTACAAAGCCAAAAAAAAAAAAGCTTCATCATGGAATGGGCGTAGCTTTTCGGTTATCATGCATGCCTCTACACTTTCACGCCAAGGGTTTAAGTTTTGAATAAAAAATAGATGTTAGGAAAGGGGTTGGGGTTAGGGTTGTGGTGGTAGCATCCGCACACCTAGTTACCACATTGTGGTATCCATTGTTACCACTAACACCCCCAATTAACACCTTATATTGAAAAAATAGGTAAGGGCCTGTCTTTCCTACTAAATTACCAAGAAAAAGAAAGTTGTTTTTATTTTATTAAAAAACAACCTCTTGGAAAAAACTATATGCATTTACCAATACACTACTTGAGTAATATTAATAAAAGTAAGTATCATATTATATATATACATTATTGTTTTTTTTTACATGCTAAGTTACAAGCACTACAATTCGGTTTTCGAAAAAATGAATTTTTTTTTTAAAAAAATTCAGTTCTTTAAAAACAAACAATGGGCAGTTTAGTCTTCTTTTTTTTTTAAAAAAAAAAAAAATGTTATGAAGTTGAAAAAACGAACATCTGGATAATAACGAAAAGTTTCAAGTATTTTTATAATAATGGAAAATATAACAGCTATTTTCATAATTTTCCCAAAAAGAAAATATTTGATCTAAGACTTCAAATAATACAATGCCATTATCAATTGAGTGATCAGGTCCGATTTGCACTGTCATCAGCCAGGGTTTAAAACTAAAGGACCTCTGGAACTCTATCAACCAAACACTCTTTCAACCAAGCTAGGGTTTAGTCTTCCTAATGTATTGTAAGAGTGGGATTTAACACTGAGAGATCTGTGTAAAATGGCAAACCAACATATATATAGCCGATTTTAATTAATTAAAAAAAGACCACAATGATGATATCTGTGCAAAATTTTTATCTTCTACGTACGTTACATCTGAAATTAAAAACTATATTGACCTATCTCATGTATTGGCATTTGAGGCCAAAGTAGTAAACACTTAAACATGCAGGAGCTGATACCCATGTCCATATTCAGATAAAGTAACAAGTTTCGTTTGAGGCCCTCTCAGAAAAATACCGATTTCTCAATGCAAATGCACATGCAAATGCACACAGAAATAGGGGCACAAAGATTGAACAAAAGAAAAGAAAATGAAAGATTGTTACCTATTCTTTTGGTGCCTAAATTCAGCATTATTGAGGGTCGAATGTCGATGAGCATTAAAGATAAATATATTCTCAGAGAGCCCAAGTACAAATTTTGTAATTTGAATGACCTCAACCATAGAATTCGCATAACATTGGCACTTCAAACTAACATTCAATCACCCATTCAACCCCCTGTGATGCATGGCCACACAAGTGAGAGAGAAATGTTTATGAGAGAAATTTGTTTTTAAAGAACTAAACTATTTTGCAGCATTATTATGGTAACTAAGAAAATAAAGCCGAATGTAATAAATTTAAAATAATAAAATTATACAACTTAAAATTCAAATGTGATTATTAAATATATAATTTTTTATAAAAAATAAATAAATTTTCAATAATTTAATATTTTACTATTTTTCAAAACTACTCTAGCCCATGATCATGTGTATTTTGAAATTAAATCAAAAGATATAAGTCATTTGTTAGATAGTTGATTTCTTAAGTGTATTTTAATAAATTTCCCTTGAATTTAACCATTGAAAAATCAAAACATGTAATATACTTTTGAAGTGCCTAAGATAAGAAATAAGAGTGGTAGTAATATTTTCCAAAAATAAATAAAGTAAATATAGTAATCTTGGATTCCACTTAGAAGGAAATTTATCAAAAATATCCTTTTTTAGTATTTTTAAAGTACTTATCTTGATTCAATATTACACACATACCTTTTGCTTTTATTCATTTTAGTCCCAACCACCTAAGTGAGTACTTGGGGCTTCAAGATCCATCAAGGACCTAAGAGGCCCCTAATGGTTACAAAACCATCCTCTTAGTTTGGGATGGGTCTTCACAAACCTAATAGGTTCGTGATGATCCCTAGACTATCACCAAATTTATTGAAAAATAATATAGTAAATAATTGATGACAAAGTGATTTTAATATTGATTTCTAGTTCATGAAATGTTATTTTTATGCTTAGTTTTTATTTGCTCCAAAATTTACCCATCTTTTAAATTGTGGTATCAAATGTTAAGGACTTTATTTACTTAACTTGACTACTCCACTACGAAGCAACAACCACCACAAGGGGCCATATTTGAAATAAAATCCGATCTTAACCGTTGCCCCAATTGATGATTGGCAGAGGTTGCCTGAGAAGTATAGCAAATTACCCTTTAATTAGAATTTTTATTGAATAAATAAAGACTTTAAGATTTGATAGTACAATTTAAAAGATGGGGAAATTGTTGAACACATAAAAGCCGAGCATAAAAATAATTTTTCGTGAACTAGAAATCAACTCTAAAATTCCTTCGTCTCGAACTATTTATTAGATTAGAGTAATGATCTTATGAGACCCTCCCACACCTATGTGTGTGGGACTCCAAATGATCACCATTAAATTTAGCACAGATCTCCAGAATCAAATAAGCATTTTTAAAGAGGCGGCTCATCTAGATCCACAAAATCGCACAATTTCCATCCATTTTAATGTTTTTTATAATTTTTATTTTTAAAATTATGATTTAACTTTTTTCTTGACCGATTCTTAGTTTCCCAAACCTGCCTAAATTGGCGATCCTGCTCAGTCCAAGCATGACATATCCAACCTCCCGATCTAAAAAATTGCTTAGAAAGAAATTCTTTTTGTAAAAGCAAGTGATTTTGGACATCCAAAATATTTGAGGTGAGCTGGGTAATTTTTGATACAACGTAACATAAAGGTAATGTAGCTTAGATGGTAATCATTCTCACATCGTGGGGGTGTAGCTCAGATGGTAGAGCGCTCGCTTAGCATGCGAGAGGTACGGGGATCGATACCCCGCATCTCCACCAACTCTAAATCTTTGAGTGTCTTTTTGGAATTTCAGTGAGTCTTTCTATGTAATCTTCTAAACAAAATCGAATATTATATTATTTGCTCTAATTGATAACTTTGAGTATCATTATGTAATCTTCTAAACAAAATCGAATATTATATTATTATTTGCTCTAATCCAGATAATTTTGAGTATATTTTTGCAATTTCAGTGAGTCTTTCTCAAGCTTCTCCATGTAGGTAGAGCATATCTATCATTTATGTATTCTTCTACACAAAATCGAATATTATATTATTTGCTCTAATCCGGATTCTACGCCGTGGAAGCTCAATGTTGTTATGGTTGAAATCTTAGTCCTTAGGGATTACGAGGTGATTTCTCTACATTGATGGTGGCCTTACCCCATCTCCTCCGTTTCTCTTTTTTGTTTCCCCTGTTATCTCTTTCCTCTTTATTTTGTTTTGTTTTTCTTCTGTTGTAACTTTCATTACCGCAATGAATTCTCGCATTTGCTCAAAAAAACTATCTGGCCATTTCTTTTTATTTATATTTGTAAAAAGTTCTATATGCTTGTGTGCGTATATTTGAACTCTTGTAGAGCATATTACTCTCTTCTCATTTCTATAACCTAAAAAAAAAAAAACTTGCAACAAGTAAATTTCTGTTTCTACTTCCAATAGGTCAATTTAACAAGCAATATGATTCATTTTAACTATCTTGCGATACCCCTTTTAGAGAAATGTACGAATTACAAAATCTGCTTCAAAGTTTCTTAAAAAATCCCGGTCTAAATCTGAGATTGTTATGATAAAAGGTCAAGTGAAGTTACTTTCATGTAATTTGAAAGAGTTTGGAACTGATTGGACCTCTATTGAAGCAATCAAATGACATGACATTTCTTAGTACATGTGGACATGTCTCAATAGCCCTAGAGCCTTGAAAGAAGGTTCCAACAAAATTTAGTAGTCTGTGACAAAATTGAAATTTGGTTCACCCAAAAAATTTTGTAGGGTATTTTTTATTTCTTTCCAACAGATTATGAAAGATGTTTGTTGTCTCTTTCATGCCTTCATTCGAGATATCCAATTATATATCATGGCATTGAGATGGAAAAACAGATCTAAATATTATTAGGTCTTTAGAGGGCTAATCATAATTACTCTTAATGTGACTTTTAATGATAAGATGATACTTTGGATCTCAATTTCTATTGGCCTTTACTTTTAAATTTAATAATTAATTATATGAAGTGGAGGCTATATACAATAGAAGTCTTCTAATGGAATATGGATAGGAGAAAGAAGAAGAGCAATGATTTGCTCACATGGTATGCCCGTGACCATGGGGTTTGGCCTATAGAATTTGGATTTAGCACCCATTCTCATTGCCTAGTTTGGGGATAGATCCAAGGGTCGGTGATCTCATCAATTCATTATTGTTTTGTTGTGTTTTTTTTATCAAGGAACAACAACTATACACAAATTATGTATATTATGTTGTTTCGCTTTACGGAAATTATGTATATTATGTTGTTTCGCTTTACGGTGTCAGATTGTTAAAGTTTGAATAGTTGCGTGGAAATGTATCCCAAGCGCTTGCAAATATGTAATATGAAAATAGTTGTGGTGGTAGCATCCTCACACCCTAATCACCACGTTTGTAGCTTTCATTCCTTTTGACACCACCCCGCTAACCATCTTAAAAAAAACTAACTCCTAAACTATTTGCAAAAACATGTAGGGGATTGTCTTTCCCATTGAATTGCCAAAAAAATATAAAAATAATGCCTTTTATTTGTGCATCAGATGATATTTTTCATGTTCATATCATCGACTAATTTCTCTAATTTTTTTCTATTAAAAATATCCAGCCTTAGACTACTTTTTTTCTCAAAAGAAAATTTTATTATTAGGCTGAAAATTGCAAATCTTAGCTAACATTTCATTTTCATCCCTCGTTGAATACGTTGGTTTCTCATTTAGTTGTTCCCTTTGTTGTCATAATCTAATTATTTAACCCATTTTACAAGCAATCACAATCAATCATTATCCTCCACAAATTCCAAATTTTAGCACCATCAAGCCTTGTTAGCTTGGGAGTCCTCCTTCCAACCCTTAATAATTTAAGAATAAAACAGTATCTCGATATTAATTATATGACACTCGACATTAATTTTTTCAATCAGGGGAACCTTTAGAAAGGAACATTTCCTTGACTTGCAAAAAAGGCATTGGGATTGGAGGTTTTTAGCTTTCATAATTTCTGAATGAAAAAGACATGTATATGACTCTTCTTCAAAGGTAGTATTTTGTACAAGGTTGATGCCATAAACAATCAAAATAAGGCTCACCTTCAAATAGTATCGAAATATGTTGTTCCAGTATCAAAAATCTTTGAGATGGCTTGAAAATTTATTTTCATACTTAGTTATGAAAATCTAAAGATTAAAAAAATATTAAATCGAGTAGATCCATGATTCGAAAATCTTGAAAATTGACTATCTCAATAATGCATTACAAGGTGAACTATTTTTAGTATTTAAAGTCTATTTTTTCTCTTATCTATACATCTTGAGGTCGAGATGACCAATTTGATGATTTTTTAGCATCGAAACAATTTTTCCTAGTGAATTGTGTGGTATATCTTAATTTGATTGTTTAGTGCCTTACCCTTATATAAACTTTTTCTTTCTTTAAAATGAGGGAAGGAATAGAATAAAAGTATATCTGGTGCCTTTGGTGTAATAATTTAAAATCACTCATAATTGTTAGATGTGAAATCGGACAGTCGAGGTGTTAATTGACCATAGTTGAGGTTTTATAACAACTTTCTAAGGCTTTATACATGCAAATGCCAGGATTTCTTCAGCATTATACAAGGGTATGACATACTCACGTGCGAAATGATAACATTGAGATGATAAACTTAGAATGGGAAAAATTATTGATTGTCTATAGTTTAGAAGAATATAAGTAAGAACATTGATAGATAAATCTTCCAAATGTGTATCTCAATAAGTTTGTTACGACAAACTTGAGGTAAATTCGAGTAACTTATAAGCATAAATAAGATGGAATTATGGCCTCATAGAGGATATGGTCCTTAGTAGAGTAAAATGAGAGATTAGTAAAAAAAAACGATGATGAGGAGTATAAATGGGATTCATTTATAAACGTGAAAGTATACGCTAGGATGACCGAGTACAAAATGTTACAACCATTAGTGGCCATGAGATTAACATAGCACACTCGAGGGTGTTATTTTGCTCAAAATCTGATAAAATTTTATACCGCCTCTTTGCACGAAAGGCAATGGTCTCGATGTATTAAATTAGTATTGAGTTAAAACAATCCTCTCTCTCGCTCTTTCTCTTTTTTCTTTTTTTTTAATGGAAAAAACTGGGAAAATAGATTGGAAATTGTAGCGGACCCGGTTTCTATGCGGCCAAGTCCACATATGTAGAAATGCGGGCATATAATAAATGTATTTTTGAGATGGATTTTAAGCCTCGAATTTTAAAGACATGTAATATCTAACATATAGATAATGAATATAAAAAAATAAATAAAATTTAAAAACCATAAATAATAATTCCAGTAAGAAAACATTTGGACCGTTAGTTTCTATTGTTTTTAGATGGAACACCTACTTACGTCCATCTTTAAGGTAGTTGTTTTACACTTTTTCGAATGCATATGTAGAAACGCGGCCCAACCTGCATGAAACAATTTTTCAATCGTAGCTCTTGCAAAGGAAGTTGGATAACTATTATCATCATCATCATCATAATTTTTTTTCTATTAATTGGAACCGACTATACGAATCCTAATTCGTCATTTTGCTCTATTAAGAATCATACTCTCAATGAAGTCATAAGTTGGATAACTACTATCTAAAATATCATTTGGAGAAATGATTCGAATTTATAATGTTTTTCTCTTTACTTCACCAATTTGGTGGTTTTTATCGGGAATAGCAAATTGTATTAACTAAATAAAATATGCTGGGATCTAAAAGGAATTCTGTTGAAACAAGTTACAGATGGATTTTCCTTTTAAAAAAAAAAAAACTCCCAGTAAAGCTTTATACAATTATATAGATACAACAGTTACTATCTTTAAAACGAAAATTAACCATGAAGGAAAAATTCTAATGGAAGCGAAATCTCTCTCTCTCTGAGCCTCAATCTTTTTCTCTAAATAACCCAAGATTTGTAGCCAAAAATAATTGAAATCTAAAGTCTCTCTCACACGCAAGAGGGACCCAATCTTTTTCTCTAAATAAACCATACACCCAAAGATTTCTAGCCAAAAACTACAGAAATCTAAGTCTCACCCAAATCTCCCCTATCTCACTCCAATGAAGCCATCTTTCCTCTAAATGACCAAAATGCTCAAACCTTCTCACCCTCCTCTTTCAAGCATATGACAATTCCATCCCTGACCGCCTAGTTGGTGAGTGGCATTCCCATTTCCTTACATAGGGCTCCACTGTTAGCTAGGGGCAAGGCAAAATGATCATTTTTTAGGATGTTCAAAAGAGCCTGGTGTTTCACGTCGTTTTCTGAAAAGTCATGGGCATTATTCGATCATTTCTCCTATCTGTTATCTGTAGTCCTGCGGCCAGCAGTGGACCACCTTGAAGAGAACATATGGTCCAGCAGGAGCACCAGTGCCATGGCCACCTCCATCTCCATTTCCGGTTGTACGATCAGCTTGAACACATCCCAACCATACGATATCCCCGCTTTTGATGCCTCCTTGCACTTGATCTCCGCCACATGTTGCTGCTTCTCATCGAGGATGGTGCAACACCGTTGGGAATATATGCCCTCGATCTCGTAGATGGGCGTCTTTGATGCGCTTGAGAAGACGTGAGCCAAGGACTTGGGGTTTAGGAAATTTCTCGACTTCTTCATAGAAAATCGCGGCTTTGCACCTGAGCCGAAGTCACCATCAAAGATGAGCCAGTGATCACTTAAGCTTAACATCTGCATGATGCGGTAAACTTATTTTATAAGTAAGATTGCAATGTTCTAGACGATGTAGAACTGGAAAGTCTTTTAAGAGTTCCCATAGTATCTTTTAAGACAACCTCAAATATTAACCATCAAACCACAATGAATTGTATTTACGACAAAATTTTCCTCAAAAGGGCCAACAACAATGAAACCCATCAATGAGTTTATAAAAGAAAACCCATTTATTTGTGATCAAATATTGCTCATCTTGAAAACCCATTTAGTTGCGATTAATTATGGTTAAAAAAACCATTGTTGTCTTAAAAACCCTTTTATTTGGCTTTTAAATATTGGTTGGAATTGTTAATTATCTTAAAAAATTATTTGGGATTAAATATGGATTGAAAATGTTACTTATCTTAAAAACCCATTTTATTTGGTTGAAAATGTGACTTATTTTGAAAACCCATTTATTTGGGATTAAATATTGATTGGATTTCTGAATAAATTTAGACAACGCCGATCTCTTAAAAATGCTCCGTATATTTTGAATTACCTCATAGTTTCTCAAAAAATTGGATATGGCCCCGGAACATATTTTGACATTTGCATCCCGAGAGGCATAAATAATTCATAGTAAAGATGGATGCAAATGTGGAGTCATTCCAAAGAAAGTAAACAAATGGTCAAAACATTTTCTTCATAAAAATTATCATTTTTAGTTTCTAATTTATTTATTTATTTACATATTCATGATAATCTCAGAGATTATGTTTCCATAAAAATCAGGTTTAGAATCTAGATCAAAAATAGAATTTTATAAAAAAGGACTTATTTCTACATAGGAGTCATAGAAACCTTGCCCAAAGTCCCCCTCGACTAGTGATGAACAAAGTGGCCGAAAGGAAAAGCCTGTTGAAAGACCCAAAATGACGAAGGATTTGAGTGAAATAATTGCTCAAGTCATTTTCACACTTGCACTAATTTGCCATCCGGGGGTAGAACAGTCATTTGAGAAAAATAACAAGGTGGGATATTTTTTTTTTTTAAAAAAAAGAAAGAAAATTTGGGTTTACCGTAAGAACTCTCTTCCGATTCCGATAATTATTTTCTTGCAAAGTTTGCATAATTTTATTGGCTTTTGTTCTAAGAATGAGATTTTTATAAGGCTTAGGCTTTATGAAAATAAAATAACTCAAATACTCGTACGGAGAGTACTTTTATAATTCTTTATGATAGCTTTAAAATCGATTTTCAACCTCCGACAATGGTATAAATATTGATGATCTATTTTTAATGAAAAATGGATCAGTATATGTAATTTATTATAATATACATTATTTTTAGAGCTAAAAATCTTAATTGTTTCGACAACTATAATGTCCAAGTCTATATGATTGATATAAAGGTTTTTCAATGCTTGACTTGCAATTTTCGATGAGTTATGAGGTGAAGATTTACTCAGTCGAGATGACTGATATAAAGGTTTTCAATGCTTGACTTACAATTTCCGATGAGTTGTAAGGTGGGGATTTACTTATATTGATAGGGCTGCAGCCCCATCCAACCATTTTTATCCAAATTGGAAAAGCCTCTATAGGCTTAAAATCACTACAAACCATTAAAATTTCATCTCTCAATAAATTTCGAAAATTCTCTTATAAATCCGTGTGCAAATTGTGTTCGTACATGCTGCTTCAAAGAACTTTACTTCCAAAATTTGCCCAATTTTATCACCGTTTTCCGTCTTTTGAAAGCTCCAAGAATTTTAAAACCAGTAATAATCATAAAAGTACTGCTCTCAATAATATTCAGTACATGATCATAAATCTATATTCAACTATTACATTATCACTCCTTTACCAGGCCCACAAAAAAAAAAAAAAAAAACCGAAATTCAATATCAATGACAATAAATATCATAACAAATATTTACACCATAAAAACCATTAGAATTAGCAAAAGTAAGCTCTCAATCATATTAAAACATTTCTGATAAATACTGAGCTCTCAATCACAAATATAATTTTCTGATAAAATTCTATTCAAAATTTTTCAAGACCAATTATTTAACCCCTGTCAAAGAACAGAGAGAGAGAGAGATCAATGGAATTTCTAGAAAATATCATAGCATTCTCACCTTTCTTCGAAGAGTGAGAAGTGATTTTCCACATGCATCCATGAGAACCAGCTCTCCTTTATGATCAGAAAGATAATTATCAACCCTAAAAACCAAATTCCCCCTACTATCATACACAGTAAAACCATTGCAATTGAACAGCAATGACTTCTTCCACACTGTTAAAGTCACCACCGGGCCGCGGGTGACCGGCCTCGGCACCTCCGAAGCAGCGTTCGGGTACACCTTCGTCATTGAAAAAGTGGTTTTCAGGTCGCCGGAAAACCAACTCCGGTTTTTAGAAAGATTAGGAAGAAGATGGTGAGTTGTGCATGTCATGTGAGGTGGTTTTCTGAGGCATAGAGAGGTGAGGTAATTTATATAGGAAGGCCACTACAGGGACAAACAGTGGGTGTCAAAAAATGTGACACCCCTCAAAAGCTGGGCGCCATCTAATTCCCACGGCACACGTGTGAGTTGCGTCACCCGTTGATTTTTAAAACTGGAAAAAAAGGGTTTTGAGCCTATGGGGGATGAACTTTCCTTACATCTTCCTTTGCTTCTAAGGTAAATAAAGCAACTACTAATAAAATTATTAAGGAAAAAGTTTATATAAAGTAGAGGCCCTAAACAATCAAATCAAGGCGCATATCAAATTTCATTAGAAAAAGTTAGTCTGATGCTCAAAAATCCTCAAATCGATCATCTCGACATGAATAAACATGAAAAAAAATAGATTTGAAGTCTTTTGGAAAAGGTAATTTATGGACGGTCACTTTTGAAGATTTTCATGTATTCGCATATCTGCTGGATCTAGACTATTATTGGAGCATTATATTTCATAATTAGTGATAAAATAAAGATAAAGTATATAATTAGACCATTTGCTTTGGATATTAGGTGGTTACAATAATATTAACCATTGGATGTGAAATTGGGTGGCTGCAATTATTCTATCGACCCAGCTCAAACTGCAAAAGAAATTTTTTCGAACTTTGTAACACATCGAAGCTATCAAATTTCATATCAAATGGTTGTAAGGAATTGTGACCACCTTATATTGAGCATGGGTGTAGCAAAATCATTCCAATCACCCTGATCTCAGATGTAATGGCTCAAGCTGATCATGGCTTTCTTCTTTTTCTCTTGTTTTAATTTTTTTTTTAAGCTTTAGCTTAAGGAAGGATTGTGACTTGTTTTTACTAAAAAAAATAATTATATTATGATTATTAAATAATGGAAAGTAGTAGACTCCTGATTTCCTATTAATTGATATTTAAGAAAACATTTTAAAAAGCTGAAGCCTTGTGACATTCTTAAATAATGGAAAAATAGTAAAAAATAAAGTTGAAATTTTTGATGCAAAATAAATTTTAAACAAGGAAGAACTTGTGGATGGGGGACTTGGGACTGGTTCTTGATTTTTTGTGGGCCAACACGTGTCAATGAAGAACATATTTTGTAAATAAAAAACTCAGATAGTGTTGATTGGCTAAGTTCGTTTTCGGAAGGGAAAAGTTTATATAGAGCCTCTAAACAATCCAATTAGAGCCTACCTCAAAACTTTCATTATAAGAGGTTGTTTTGATGTCTAAATATAATCAAACTGATCGTCTCAACATCAAGATGTATGGACATGAGAAAAAAAATGGATTACAAGTTTTGGAAATAGTGCATCTTATAATACATTTTTGGACCGTCAAATTTCAAGATTTTCAAGTTTTAATAGATCTGCTCAATCTACACTATTTTTTTAACTTTAAACTTTATAAATAAAGACAAAAATATAATTTAAAGCTATCACAAAACTTTCCAATATTAAAATCATATTTTTCGATACTATTTGAAGGTGGGTTCTAATTTGATTGTTTAGAGCCTTGAGTGTATACAAACCGCTCCCTTATCCGAATGGGCTATTCCAATAAAACTTTAGAGAATTGAATTATTGAAACGATTGGACCAAACATGCATTGCCCAAGAGAGAGAGACTCTGACTCACCCAAGGCTTCGTCTCTCTTTTGATTTACCTATTGCTTTTTTTTTATACATATATTTCCTCTTTTTTATGGGTATTTTCCATGTATGTTTTAGGCGAGACACCATTAGGCAATATGATAAAAGATAGTAGACTTAGGTTAGCTGGCTATGTGTGGCATAAGCTCAGTATAGTACATGCTAGACGGTGCGAGTTACTTAAAGTGGAAAGCTAAAAAAATAATGGATAACCCCAAAATGTCATGATTGAAAGTAGTGAGAAAATATACAATAACTTATAACATCAGATATGGCATTTAATAAAGCAAAATGGTGGACCATGATTCACGTAGTTGATTTCAATTAATTAATAAAAAACTTGAACTATGACAATGATCTTCTATATATCTTTCATTTTCTCAAATTTTGCTAATGATAAAAAAAAACAGGTAGGTTGTGTGAGAGGAGAATCGACTCATAGAGAGAGAAGGCATAAGGTGTAAATAACAAGAGAGAGGGATTAAGGATCGCCCAAATTGTCGAGCTTTAAAGAATTGGCTACCCCAATTAGAACCATTAAACGCTTGAAAACACAATTATTATTAGGAAAAAGTTTACATAAGAATGTAACCTTCTTATAATGTAGAACTACGGATGCACCTCAAAATTCCATCGAAAATAGTAGTTTTAATGATTGATCATCTCGACATCGAGATATATGATCATGAAAAATAAAAGGATTTCAAGTTTAAAAAATAGTGCATTTTACAACATATTATCTACACCATCTATTTCCAATATTTTCATATGTTTATAGATCTACTTGATTTTAACCATTTTTTAAATTTAAACTTGTATAATTAGATATAAAAATAGAATTTGAGATAATCCTTAAAACATTTTATATCAAAATTATATACCATGATAAAATTTGAAGGTACACCTTACCTCTACAGTTACGGATGCATCCGTATGCCAACTGCACCCTTATTATTAATCATTTCTCAAAATACAAATGATCGAAGAAGATTGATTGCTAATGTCCTAGTTCAAACCCAAGACATAAGGGCTTCATCCCACTATTATTATTAGTACTTTTTTAATCATGAGACTCTTGTGTGTATTCCAGGTGAGATTCCAGCCCTTAAATCATCTCAACCGTTTATTGGGTGTTGGGTTCCCACGATTCCTCCGTTCATGAGATTCCTACAAGTTATCTAAGCTACAAAGGAAATTCGGCTGAAAGACCTTTGGAAGAAATTTTTTCTTAACGTATCGGAATCCAACTTAAATCACTTTTTTAGAAGAAATAAAGCTTGTACATTTTATTTATTTATTTATTTATTTTTAATATTTATTTAAAAGTTCTCGAGTAACCAAAATTTGGAGATCTTAAAAATAGTGATTAGTGTTATCAGGATCAGACCAAACCTCAAAAGGTCTATTTCAATCAAAATAAGTTCGACTGATTTTTTAAAATATAAGTAAAAATATAAAAAATAATTTAAAATATATAATATAGAACAAAAATAAATACGGTCCAACCAACCAAAAACTACCTATTCCAACCAATATTGGTCAAACATTGATTTTTTTTTAAAGTTTTCGACCAAAATCAATTTTTACATTAAGCCAATCGGGCAAGGCCCTGGTTAGTCACACAATCCGCTGTACCAGACCATTTACTCCAGTTTTGATAACTACAACAGTGGTAGCTAGGGTTTACCTGAGGGAGTAAAGTTCGATTTATGCTCCTGTCGGATCTTATAAGTTTTGGCTTAAACTTATTACTTCCCACTCAAGGGTGTGGTTTGTATGAAACCGAGGCTCTAAACAATTAAAGTTGGGTGCACATTCAAATAGTGCCAAAATATATTCTTTCCATATCGCAAATCTTTATGATTGTAACAATATTAACCTTTAATAATAATAATAATAATAATATAATAATAATAATAATAATAATAATAAATAAATAAACAATTCTTTATTATATGATGGTTTATATAAGTATTGTGATCTTTAGGGACCATCACCGTTGTTGTTAACTTCTCTTTTCTTTTACCTCGTCCTTTAGTGCACCTGGGCTTTAAATGTTTCATATCTAATATAATTGTCACACCTCATATATAAGGTGTAACTTAATAAAATAATATAATAAAGTATCTTAAGAATTTAAATAGGAGAGACGAATATCTTCACCCTATAAAATTTTTGAGATCTTTCTCTATCTAGTCGAAACGCAGTGAGCTATTTATCTTTTTAGTTGAATTTTTTATCGGAAGCTCTCTCTCAAATATTTTAGGTAAGTGACTTCATTATCTTGAAAAATAATCCGTTCTTTTTAAAAAATGAAATTAAATAATTACTCCTGCTTGTTATCATGAATTTTATACGCGATAAATTTTATGCGCAAGCGACCTCATTATTTTGAAAAATAATCTTTTTAATAAAATTGTGATATTTTATCTATGTTATAAATTTTAAATGCTGTAAATTCTTAAAAATAAATTTATTTATTTTTCTTGTCTATTGTTAGAAAATTTTAGATACTATAAAATTATTATAAATAAATGTGATATTTCTGCTTTTAGTAAAATTGTGAGATTTCTTTCTACTGTTTTTTTAATATTTAGACATTGTAAATTTCATGTGCAAATGACTGCCTTATTATTTGAGAACTGATATTTTTGCAATTGGTTATAGCATTCTCTGTGAAATGTTTATTTGCGAATTCACATCCCATAAATTGTAATAATTATGTATTCTTGAATTTCTATAAGAGTTTTTCTATACATATTAGATTGGAAATTATACTAGAATGTCTTTACGAACTGCTACCTTCTTAAATTTGAGCCCAAAATATTTGACTGGTTATTTTTGAAAAGTTATTGAAAGTGACTGTTATTAATCGTTTCAGTAAAATTCATATTAATAATTTCAGTGATATATTGAGTACATGATATTGCTACTTTCGAATGTTTAAAGAGATTTAGAAATAATTTAAGTATGCAAGTGGACTCATCTGATTCGTCGGTGAGGTATAAGTGGACCTATCTGGTACGCCGGTAGAGATTAAGTGGACTTATCCGGTACGTCGGTGAGGTATAAGTGGACCTGCAGGGATTAAGTGGATCTATCTGGGACGTCGATAGGGATTAAGTGGACCCATCAGGACGCTGATGGGGTATATAGGTGACCTACTTGGGACGACAGTAGGTATTTTGTGAAATCCTTTGAATTATGCACTGCCGTTAAAATGTTATACACATTTTAATTATTCGAATTATACTTAAATATGCATTTTTTAAAGTGAAACTGTTGATGTATTTCTGTTAATAGATATCATTTTTGAAAATATTGATATCTTTCAACCATGATTATTTTTAGGATTATGATCACTTACTGAGTAGCAAAACTCATTAAATTATGGTAAACATATTTTTTTTCAAGATAATTGCGGTTTCATTTTGAGTGCTCGTCAGGATCAACTCTAGAAGATATCGTAGTTGTGCTTAAACTTCTTTTGTTACTTTGTAAGAATTCGCCATTGTAAATTTGTCATAAAAAGAGATGTATATGTTTTGACTATTACATATCAGGAATATAAGTATTGTAAATTATTGAGGCGTGACAATGATAGTTTTAAAAATTATTTTTATATTTAAATATAAAAATTTAAAGTTAAAAAAATAATATAGATGGAACATACCTATAATACTTAAAAATAACGGTTTAGATAATATATTAAATGACGCATTATTTTAAGATTTAAAATCTATTTTTCTGGTGTTGTGAGGACAAGACAGTCTAGATAATATATTATATGATGCATTATTTTAAAGATTGAAAATCTGTTGTTTTTCATGCATTGTGGGGCTAAGATGAGGGTTTTCAGCATCGAAACAAAAATGGAATTTTGAGGCGTAAACTTATCGACAAAACTTTTTCCCCTCGATCGACGCCTTCAGGCGTAACGACGGGCCAAGAAATCTGCTATGAAACGTGGTACCAAAAAGGTTGACGTTATCTATAACGTGGCGTGATCTGGTTGGCGGTTGCAATAATAAGAAAATGCCTGAACGAAGATTGAAGAGTCGTCGAGAAAAAGAGCCAAAAGATGGTGACAACAATGAGGTGGGCACTCATGTAAAATCAATGCTTCCGCATCTTATATTTGTTTTCATCTTCTTTATTCTTTATTTTTTTATTGTTAACTTTTTAATATACATGCATTATTTTCTTGATCTCTTATTCTTTTCGAAGCAAACTGAAAATAGATAAAAAAATGTGTTCTTTATGTTGTTTTTAGGACAACCCAGACAAAACCACATTTTTGTAAGGAATATAGAGCATAGATGAGATGTTACCGCTCTAAGTGTATGATATTTAATATATTAAGACATTTAATATGATAGGTTTAAAATGATATTGTTGAAAATAATGATAAAATACATACGGATTTATAATTTTATTGAAGGTATGACTTTTAGTAGAGCAAAATGACGGATCGGGATTTGTGCAGTCAACCATAATTAGTTAGAAAAAAGTATTGACGATGATGATCAAGCCATCTAACGCTTGTTTTTTTGATGGGTGGTAAAGATTTTCTAAATTTACAGTAATTTATCAATATGATATTTCTTTTATCAGTTAGAAATTTGGTCAAAACAAAACTATCGATCTAACCTTTGAATTGGATTTTAAAAAAATAAAATAAGACCAACACATTTAAAATTTAAAAATATAATATGAAAATATGCCCAGTATTTGTTTAACATAGTTTACTGGACAAAACCAGCCTTGATAACTTCGATTTTTGTATTAAATTAAACCGGCCAAGGCACCGACCAACTGGTCAGAGATCCAGCTACGTCTTAATAAAAATGGTTTATAGAGAAAAAAATACCCCTCTCACATATTTTAGTTTTTACTTTCACGTCAAATTTTGTCACCCTGATGCCTCAACGTAACGTCCCCCATTAAAAAAAAAGAAAAAAAAGAAAAGAGAAGGTATACATTAACATTCACCTTAAAAAAAAAGAAAAAAAAAAGAAATAAAAAAAAAAAAGAGAAAAAGACAGGTGGTATAATTAAAAAAATTATATTAATCGGTAAATATAGTATAAAAGAGCACATATTTGACCATGTAAAAGAGTGTGTGGTGTGGCTTCATCCACCAAAAGCACGAGCGTGTCCAAAGGTGAAAGAGACGCGTGTGGGGGGTCTGGTCAAATGGCGGTCGCCGACCTCGGCGCACCGGTTCGGTGCGTGCGCCATCAACTCCTCATTTGCAGTTGTAGGGTTTGAGGGCCACTCATTTACACTTAAGAAATAAGACGTCAGCATGGGCGTAGTCTCTTGAGTCATGAGGCCTTCTTCGTTGGATTGGTGGAGAGTAGAGATATAATTGTTGAAAAATAAAAAGGAGGTGCAAAAGTCCGTTACGTGAGATAAATTCAAACTACAAGTTGTAACGCAATTACGTCTCTTACGGCTAAAAAATCTTGTATGTAAGGTAAAAATTGGTTGGATCCGGTTAGACCTGGACCTAAATTGTATTCGGGTACAAGTTTTGGATCGCTTCCTAACCGGAAGCACAAAGAAATGGAAGCCAATGTGTCCTCCAAAGTTATAATGAATCAAGAAGGGAAAAAGTGGAGTATTGTACCTAGCCATCCCCAAACTCTAATTCAAAAAAGGTTATTTTGACACTGTATCGATCCTATTTATTCAGCCTTTTTATTGGGATTAGTTATTGTTTATATTTTTATTCGATATTCTATCAAACTCCTCCTGCTACACAGCTCCTCACTTATATAGGGGCCATAAATGCCTTAATCATATTTGTCGTGATGCTCGTAAATGGTTCATAACATTATAATAAATTTTACCTTTGGAGATGGGATCTCCTCAATTCATCCTCTCTGACTCAATGTATGGATGTGGAAACGGATTTCAAATCTTAAAAATATTGTATTTTTTAAACATTTTATGGACTCTATTTTTAAAATTCTTAAATATTAATAGAATTTGTTCAATCCACACTTTTTTTTCAGTTATTAATTTTCATAACAAGGGATTTATGTAGGCCATTGTACGAATTTTGGATACTTTGATTACATATTTAAATACACCTTATTTTGATTATTTAAAGAAAAATGTTTTATGAGTATGCAGGTGCAAGGGCTCGCTGCCTCTTCAACGTACCATCTTTAAGATGGACATAAAGTTCGACATTGTGTGAAGGGTCAAATCAGATATGGATAAAGACGGATATAAAGTTGGACATTGTGTGAAGGTTCAAATCAGATGTGGATGGTGCCAAAAAAAGCACATTTTAAAGTTTTTTTTTTTTTTCCATATTTATGATCAAGTGACTTAGATGATGAATTCTAAAATTTTGAATAAAAAATGATGATGAATTCGACTTAGATGATGAATTCTAAAATTTTGAATAAACTTCAGAGGGGGGCTGCATGTGTATTAATGAGTAAGCTAGAAACCTATCCTTCTTTAAAATGTCTCCTTGTATGCACAAGACAAAAGAAATATGTGGATGAAGTTTCTATAAAGCTTAGGCTTTATGAGAATAAAATAAAACCTCACTTAAAATCTTCTTTTGAAAAGCACTTTCGATAATGGAAATGATGCTGGGACGCTATACTTACCCCATTTTTCCTATTGTAGTTTTGAGCGACGGCAATGTTTTATTTCTCAAAGGCTTAGGTCCAATACAAACCGTGTCTTGGAGAAAGAGGGAACACTAAAAAGTATCTCAAAAATAAATAAATAAATAAATAAATAAATAAATAAAAACCAAAGCAAAACAAGACCACTGATACGACCATTTCATAGAATTGGAGGGCACATATTCTCCATTAAAGTTGGCTTACCATTCTTATCCACCAAGCCCCACTACTAATACCAACTCAAGGGGTCGGCCCCATAAAGCAAACACGCTTTCAAGCAAGCCACATCCACATGAACATAATGAGCAATGTCATTAAAACCCAAATCATGAGAAAATATCTTCAAAGGGGCAGCCAAGAAATAGAAAATTAAGTCGAGTTCTTCTGCTGTTTTCCTTTAAAAATATCCTACCTTTAAAGAAATCCTTAACCGCACTAAAAAAAAGAAAAAGAAAATAAATCATTTATTATTTTCAATAATGACAGGTTTTCCTATACGTAGCAACTATAAGTCACATCACCAAGTATTGGATTCAAATCGTAGCTTCTCGACCTGAATTAAGTACGCATATTTAAAAGAGAATGAACGCATACTTATGGGCGGATTCGTATATAAACAATATGAACACCTTCATAAAACAAACTCCTAAACTATTTGAAAAACGGGTAAGAATATGTCTTTCCCACTTAATTATGAAAAAAAAAAAAGACATGTAGAAAAAAGAGCCGGGCCTTACAGTTTGCTTACAAATTCTACTCCCACAGAAGCGTACCACATCTTTATTCCATTTGGCAAAAGTTCAACTTAGGAAAATAATGCCAAGAGTTATTTTTTCTGGGAAGGCAAAGAATGGCCATAAAAAAAAATTTATTGTAAATTGGTCACCACCACATTGAAGAGGTTATATCCCCAAAATTTGAAATGCATGCAGTCTTGCCCGATGGAGTAAATAGTATATTGTGCTCCCTCATGCCCGATGGAGTAAATAGTATATTGTGCTCCCTCATGCCTGATGGAGTAAATAGTATATTGTGCTCCCTCAAGTACAATTTGTTGGCTAGTATGATTCTAATGCTTTTCAAAAATCTTCATCATCAATGCTTTTTTCCTATCAATCGTGGTCAAGTAAATGAATCTTGATACGTAATTCTGTTTTGTTAAAAGTTTTATTTTCAATGAAGCTATAAGTTCCCATATATTTATCGTTATTTACAACTATAGCTTTTGGGCTTATCATTTATCTTTTTTGAGCTTTCTATTTAAACTAATTCGGACATCCTAACCGATGTATTGAGTTTCCGCCACACATGATCCACCCATTTAAGTCTACTATCTCTCATCTTATTGCTTATTGGTACCACACTTAAATTTTTTCGAATACATTTATTTTAAATTCTATCCCTTCTTATCTAATCACACGTCCATCTCAACATCCTTATATTCTCTATAGGATATAAAAAAAATCACCAAATATATGATATTTCAAATATTAGCTCCTCTTCCGATATCTTGATATGGGATTTTTTTAATATAAATAGTACCCATCAAGCCTTTGATGAGCCACGTGGTTTGCACTAGAGATCTTGGTAAAACCTTCCTCATACAAATCAAGCTCACCAAACCAAAAAGAAAAACAAAGGATTACAAATAGCTTAGCTCACACTGTGGTGTTGACTGATAGATCCTACAAATATTTAAATTTATATTAATTATTTTGGAGTTTATTATATTATTATTCCGACAGTTTTGGCTCACTTATCAGAGATGTCATTTCTTGTTACACGTGGAGATTAATGGTGCTTTGCTGGTACCTCCTAATAAGACTGCTTTTGTGTTAGGGACCCATTCTGCCTAAACAATGTCTTTTCTTTTGATGAATTTCTGCCCAAACAATGTTATCTCTACACTTTCTATGACCCCCCAATGAACGAGAGAGGGAGAGAGGCACAAGCACAAGCACAAGCACAAGCACAGGCATACAGAAGAGAGAGAGAGGGAGAGAGGAACAAGCACAAGCACAGGCATACAGAAGAGAGAGAGCAGAGCAGGCCCAAGCACTGTCATACAGAGACAGAGGGCACACGCACAGGCATATATATATATATATATATATATATTATACAAGGAAATAAAGTTCATTTTTTAGGAAATTATTTTAGAATAACTTATTTTGTATATCTCTAATATTAAATGATTAACAAATCCTAAACAATAATATTTGTATCTAAAATATGAAAGATAAACAAAGTGCATTTCTCATACTATTTTTTAAAAAAACGTACAGAAATCCAGAAATTAAATATTTATGGTAATCTCATAGATGGATGGCAATCTTATTATGAGGAAATTTTCCTACTTTATAAGGGAAGAAAAAGATATGCAAAGAAACTCTATTTCTTTGGGACTCTAGTGTGCAGGGGGGTTTTCAACTTCCTAAAGAGAGAGGAAAGATCTAAAAGTTTTTATTATATCAAACAAACCTTGTGGTCTTTATTGCATGATGACAACACTGACTCAGATCCTACGAAATATGGTGTCAAAGTATAGATTATGAAGGCAGTCGCTTTTAGTAAGCAATGGGCAATAAGAGGCTCCAAACACTGGACTGTCTCACCAAAGTTTTGCCTAGTTGATTCAGATTTTCTTCTCGGATCCATTTGGCATCTCCCAATTCCTCATGGATTCCATGGCTTATTTTATGGAGGTTTAGTCTACTGAAATTTCCTCTCTAGGCAAAGATTCCTTTAGGGCGTGTTTGATAACAGGAAGGTAAACGTGCATTGAAAATTAAAAGTTCTTCTTTATGGAAAAGAAAGAAGTTATTATAAAATTTTAGGTGTCTATATTTGATAACCTATTGAAATGTTAAAGAAGTTCATATTTTAAGTTGAGAATAAAGTTTGAGGAAGTAGAGGAGAAGGCATGAGGCATTAGGCCGATGTGGGCTTCTGTTGAGAATAGGGTTTGAGGAATAAGCGCGAGGGTGAGGGAGGAGGTACATCATTTCTATTTTAAGTTCCATTGTTTTAGACATTACATTTTTTTTCTTAAGCACAAGGGAGTAAGGAAGGGAATTTACTTAAGCACAAGGGAGTAAGGAAGTTCCCTTCTTTACTGTATAAGTTCCGTGCATCAAACAAAGACGTAGAGTAATGAGGAAGTTACTTCTTCCTCCCCCTAACTTCCTATTATCAAACACACCTTTAGAGAATATGCCTTTAGCTCCTTTGGAGGGCACTTAGGAAACTCACACATGTGCTGGTGTGCTTAAGGAGAAAACTAAATTTTGGACCACACCAGGCATTGATGGAGATAGGTGACCAGATGGTGTATTTGTCGAACTGTGAGTTTGATAGATATCTCTATGGGTAAGCCAGCCAGGTTCTGTTGGGATGAGAAGCCTCTGTGCAAGTCGAAAGCAATATGTTGTTCATTTTCGTGTTTGAAATTTTATATGTAACTCCACCATTGGTGTTCTAAAGCCCTCTGGAGGAGTGTGGTTGAGGTAGAGCCATGAAGTCTCTATGGATGTTTCAAATCAGACATTATCTCTTCATTCAGGGCTGCTAAACAGGTAGGGTCAACCATAACTGGGTCAAGCTCTGGAGTCTAGGCCTTAAAAGTGGGAATAGCGAGTTAGGTCTCAGTCCAACAGACCTGGACCCAACTGGTTTTGGATCTAGCCCAGACCTATCTGGATCAGTTACAGCTCCATGTTAGGGTTGGTGTTGACTCAACCCGGTTCCCCACAAAGCAATTTCATTGAATGTGACATGACCCTCCTGTTCCATTGATGCTACCAAATTATCAAAATTCATATTTCTTTCGATGTCTCACTTATCCACATTTTAGGATTCCACTGATGTCGACAAGGTGGTGATCTTTCATGCGAGGAACCTAGGAAGGATGGAAGCCAGTTTCATGACTTATGTCCTTAGAACATATAAAATGTTACGTGACTTGGCTTGTGTTACGAACATCCAAGCATTTCCAATATTGAACATATTTTTAAAGAGTAATATATCATCATCATTTTAGCTTTTTTTCAATTAATCGGAGTCAGTCACATGAATCTTGGTTCTCCATTCTACTCTATTAAATGTCATATCCTCAGTAAAACCATAAGTCCCCATATCTTTTCAGACTACTTCTAACTATGTCTTTTTGGGCTTATCCCTTGTCATTTTCAGTCCTTCTATTTGAATTCGCACCGCCTAACCGATGTTGTACTTGGTCGACGCCACACATGACCAGCCCACCTAAGTCTACTCTCTCACTCATTTTATCACCTATTGGTGCCACGTCTAAATTCTATTGAATAGATTCATTTCGAATTCTATCCCTTATTGTCTTGCCACTCATCCATTTCAACATCCTCATCTTTGTTATACTCATTTTATTGGCAATATTGTTTTTTGTCCGCCTAACATTCTACCCCATAGAACAAAATTGGTCTCACCATTGTCCTATAGAACTTGCCCTTCAGCCTTATTGGTATGCAGCAATAACATAAAATTCCAGCTGCACACCTCCATTTCACCCACCCAACTCTAATTTTGTGTGCGACATCTTTCTCAATGTCTCTATTTTCTTATATTATCAACTCAAAAGATATCGAAAGTGAAGTATTTTTGTACTTCTTGACTGTTAATTGAATACATCGGATTATATACCATCAAATTTATATTACTCATTGAATATATATATATTCCCTTAATATGTGAACAAAAGGTTTTTATTAAGTTTTATTATATATCATAATGAACGCTATCACATGTATATGTGAGCGTGAATAATACATTTATACATGATAAATGACACTATGAGACCCTCCCATACTCATGTAAGTAGAACTCCAAAGGATCACCATTAAATTTGACACAGATATCCAGAAAAGCTATCACATAGGTATGGGACTTGACTTTTCTAGAGATCTGTACCAAATTTGATGGTGATCATTTGAGTCCTACTCACATGGGCGAGGGAGGGTCTCATAGGATCATTACTCTTTATACATATATACTATTTAACTTCACAATGAAAAAAGAAATCAAAAGTAATATCATTAAAATTCATCATAGTAATAATGTTTACATGTACGGCTTGCATACAATGCTCAGAACAGGGGTTTCCTATAGGTTTCTTGAACCTGATCAACCTTTCGATCTCTCTGGTGCTGACGGTTGGATCAACAATTTCTCCTCCCAAAATCTGTAAAATGTCTTGCAGACCTTGAGCGGAGCGGAGGATGACACGCCCAAATGTCCCTTGCCAACATTTGAAGGTTGCGGAGATGCAATCAAATAGGAAACCCAATTGCCAGCATACAATGCTTCCTCTGTTGCGTATATTCATTCTTGTTAAATATGTTTCTCGTACTCCTGTGAGGACAAGTCCCAGTGTGGCTACTTTTCTTGGGTTGCCCTGTCAGGTACCTAGGCCATGGACACCAACACAGGTGTTGGTGTCCATGGAATACTTATATTGTTTGTTTGACATCTGTAATACACTATGTAAGCTATCAACAACATTAACAAATTAAACTCGGCCATCTTTTTACAAAAGAAAGTATAATTTTTTGAACAAATTACATAATTTTTTTTAACAACATAAGCCCCTATAGGAGGGAAGATCTTCACGCCCAAAGTAAGCAAAGGTGGATTCACGCAGTTGTAACAGGTAGCAGTGTAATTAAATGCTAAGAAATGATGTCAAAACTAAAGACACCATATCCTTTTTTTTCCTTTTTTCTGTGAAATAGAAAAAATAGTTGATAGTATTGTTTCTTCTAGATAAATCATATATTAATGTCCACCAGTTTCACATTTGGACAATTTTAAAGCAGGATTAATGCATCCTTTGCCCATTATAAGAAACAAGGAAGCATGTTCTGCTTTATCAAAAAAATCATCATGCCGTGGAAATAAGAAAGCAAGTAAACACACAAACAAAAGAAAATACGAATGGACAACTAAACTAGGAAACAGTTAGATAAGGCCAGCATAAGTGGCATGCCAAGCGCAGCAATTCAACAAACAGAAGATTATCATGTGTAGCCAATGATGGGGACAGAAAGTCATCGGCAGTTATATGAAATACAAAATTATTAGAAGTGGGATTCATGGCTCGGTGGTTATGGCGATGAAACCACAGTGTAAAATCAAGGGTTCCAATTTCACTGCTTACCTACCCCAAAAAAGAACCACAAAGCTATTAGTTGGATGAAGATAAGACAGTGGAACTCCTGAGACTAATCAGTCAAAGGATGGTATTAGAATTCATTCACACAAAACAAATGTTTGGGGAGGTTGAAAAGGGCTATAGTGAATAGCGAGAATGACCATTATATGGTTTTCGGAAGTGTCGATAAGTGAGTCTTAGTTGAGTTCTCCAACCGATACATAAGGAAGGCAAAAACCGGATATGGCTAAACACCAGAGGCAACGACAAAAAAGTGGGCAATTAAGGTTCGTGGTAGGCATTGTTATGGCATAAAGGAGCATGTAACACTGACAGGGGTGGAAACTATCTCATGGGGAGGGCACTATTTTGGTTCAGAGTTGAGACGGATGGCACTTGTAGCTGGAAGATAACGGAGAGGAAAACAGAAGAGAGAGAGGATTGGAGGGAAATATGACATGAGGAAGGCGGAGAGGCTAATAATCATAGAGAATGAAAACAATGTAAGGATGCTACGGGGTTTACAGCAGTTAGTATTTGACCCAGATGGCATTGTGGTTCTGTGAGTGCTTCCAGCCTCTCATTTCAACTAATGTATTAGAAAAAACAAGAAGTTTGTTCCTTCACTGGCATGGAACATGGTCTCATTTGAAGTTTTAAGGATGTGTTTCTCTCCCTTGTAGGTTTTACTGCACTCAGTTGTCATATGACATCTCACGCGTGCGTCACCTTTATAGCAACAAATTTGATTCTAGAGAGAAGAAATGCAGAACCCTTTGTCCCAGCTTCAAGTGTATAGCTTGATGTGTTATAAAAGTCATCATCTCAATCCAGAGGTTTTGGATTTAAACCCCACATTATCCACAACTAGCAAATGTTACTCCGCAGCTTAAAATACATTTACGGGAAGAAGGTTACAACAAAGAAAAAACAAAATCTTAAAAACTTTAAATTGTCAAATAACAGATAAAGACATGAAGTTACATCCAATAAAGAAAATTCTCCAAACCTACACAAGTTCAATGTATGCCATAGGAGCATTGTCACCTCTCCTCGGAAGAGTTCGGATGATTCTTGTATACCCACCATTTCTCTCGCCATACCTATCTTGAACCTCAGCAAACAATGCATGAACTATCTCTTTTTCATATATAAATCCCAAGGCCTGCCTCCTCTTATGTAGAGAACCATCTTTGGCCAATGTGATCATCTTATCTACATATTTTCTCATTGCACTTGCCCTAGCTCTGGTTGTTTTGATTCTACCATGCTTTAACAATTGCGTTGTGAGGCCTCTTAGTAGTGCACGCCGCTGGTCTGGGGGCCTGTTAAGCTTTGGTACACGCCTGCCATGTCGCATGGCATAAAACCTTCCCCCATTGTCTATGAGACTGATCCTATGATCAACATCAATACAATCTGTCGAAGAGAAATTTCATAAATAATAGATGTTGAACATACACCCACAGAGGTCTCAGCCTAGCTAATTGGACAAAAAACCCTCGTAATACACATAAATCTAGTTTTTTTTAACTTTTGAATTGCAATTAATTTATTCCATGGTAAATATATATAAAAAAATATTATCTTACTTTTACATGGTATAATTTCAGACAACAGAACAAAAAAATCAATTCTTCATACAATTTTATCGCAGAAGACTTCATCATGATGCCTATAGATATCCTTCTTTTCCCAGTCTAATTACTATAGATGACAAACAAGGTGTATAAGGAGATTGATTCTATAGAAAACTAACTACCACTCAATAAATAGATAGAGTAGGTTCAATTAAGTTACAAATGTTAAATGAATTGGTTAGATTAATCATGGAGTTGATTCCAGAAAACCAGCATAACTCATAGACAAACTGACCTTTTTTTCTCTTATCACATGGATTATCATCCTGGCCATAAAAGAAAGCAGCCATATGCGATTTGTGAACACAAATCCCTAGAAAATACAAGATAAGAAATATTGACAAGCTAATTTTGACTAGAAGATGGTACAATACACTAAGCATTATTATCATGATTTTTGTAGCTAGCTTTTCCCTAGAGCGAAAATAAATGAGCATACATCAATTTATACCATATGACACGAGCAATTGGGGATGTCCTCAAACCAAGCATCAAGGATAAGCCAGTTTCTCTGCTCTGCTTCCCTGCTTAGCAAGGAAACTGGCTCTAAATTGGTTGCTCTATCAATACGGTCGATGAAATTTTCCCCAGTAAAAAATGTCAAAAAATTTCATCAGTCAGGACTACAATCAATCCTACATTGGTGCTCCATCATACCAACCTAATGGTATTAAGTGAGTCACCTTCCAATTGTTCCACTATAAAGCCCCTAAGAAACATAGCAAACACCTAAGTCCCATCTAGAAACCCTCTGCTTCAACCATAACAGAGTCACAATAACCAACTAGCCTGAAACATAGCATTAAAGTCCTTGACAATATCCCACCCTTAAGGGCCATGGGTCCTAGTGGAGACACCATTCAAATTGAATCCAGATCAGTTTGGCCTAGTTCTGTGGAATTCCTCGAGGATGAGAAGCAAGAGATCAGGAAATTGACCTCTAATCACCTCACTGCTTGTGTATTTCTCATTGGAAAGTTTGTTATTCATCTCAATCCAAATGTCCCAAAAGATCAATAAGCAGCAAAAGTTACAGGGCAACCAGCAGCTTCTCTGAATTTCGCAAATCCTTTTTTTTATTGTTAAGTATATGACTTGAATTTGAGTATACAAGTGTACATCTTCTAAACTGTCTATTGATCCTACAAAGAGCCATTATCACTATTCAAGGGCCTTCATGTAATTGATTACAATGGTAAATGAAAAGAATTGGAGGCTATTAATCTTTTGCTTGATTCAAATATAGCGAAGAAAATGATAAAGCCTGATCATTTTACTAATCAAGATGGCGTTTTCTTTCCTTTTGATTTCATTGGATTCAGTCTACATAGAAAAAAAACAAACCATTCCGAAACCTGAAATGTCATTTGCTTAAAGATTCATAAATTACAAATATGGGTCAGGTTCTAAAACTAAGATAACATTTTTTTACCTCTCATCAAATTCTATTATCAGGCCCAACAAGGAAAATGACAACATATCTGTCCAAAAAACCTGTAATCTTCTCTGAAGTTATCGGAAAATCTATACGGGGAATTCATCCTGTAAATTCTAAGACTCTGAGTAATTACGATATCAGAAAATGAAAATCTCCTGACCAAGGTGGACATATGTATTATCCATGACAGGCATAAATCGCACCAAAAGTTGTAGAGAATTCCAAAATGAATGTGAACCATATATGGATAAAATGCAAAGCAATGTAAAGCTTTGAATTGGTTAAACATAAATAAATAAATAATCAAAGGTAAAGCGAGGCTTGCCATGGAAAATGCATATAAGGTGGAAGATTATAACCTGTATTGATGGGGAGAGGGTTTGCTATGGCTAATCCCGAGAAGGAACGGGAAATGCCTGGTGTTTTTCGGCGGGTTGTTTTGATGACGGGAAAATAAGAACCAGTGGCCGGAAATTTTCTCGCGACTGGCGTAGGTGGGAGAGCGGACCTCAGAGAAGCCATGCTCCATGTAGCTAAGCCTGTGGCAGCCATTGATGATAACCAAACCCTAAATCCCAACTCTACACCTCTTCATCCACACCACAGAGAAAGCTCAAACTGGATAACAGGGGAAAATAGAGCGAAAGAGCGGGATAATTAGATGTCCCTGACATTTCTATAAATGACCATTCGGCCCAGTGCGGGAAGGTGGTCCCCAGGCCGGAAAATTGTATTCGAGGACTATTTTAGGCCCCTTAGACCCTAGACAAACTTCTTTGCCCCCAATTTTTTTTTGTTCAAAATCGAAATATTTTGAGGATTACAACTGAATTTGTAGTCGGAATTGAAAGAAATTTCACTAAAATTTTTTAGGGATTAAAGAGGTTGTATAATAGAGTTTTTCACCATTGTACTTTTATTGGTTTTTTGAAAGGTTAGTAAATTTAAATATATATGTTTAAGGTTTCGTATTGTGATGAGACTTCATGACAATCATGAGGTTTTTTTTTTTTTTCTAATTATGATCATAAAATATTTATGAGTATGTTTGGTTATATTTGCTATATTATGATACCATTTACTTTTGGTACAAGGTGCTCACATTTAATCTTGATCATTGGATATAAAATTCGGTGGCTTCTTTTATATCATTGACCAAGTTCAATGTTCAAAATAAATTTTCTCTTACTTTGTCACACACCCACATTATTAGATTTCACATGGGAATATTGTAAGTAATTGTGACCTCCATGTACCAAAGGTAAATGGTTTCATTGTATGCAATCCCAAATTTAAATTGTTACTCTATGTATGATGGTGTGTAGAAAGCCGGATTCCACAATACCAGAACAATCTATTTCTCAATTAATGTGATAATGTCACACTAACCTAATACTCGCAAACAAATAGAAAAAAGAAGAAGAACCAAGGTGAAATAGATAAAAAAAACCATTAAAGAAAAACATGGGGTACACAAAGGTATTACAATCTCTATATACAATATTAACCTTAACACATATGACCCAATGTTCCCACCACAAACCTCTCTTTTAAATCTAAAGTTTTACAATCATATTTCCTACAATAACTACCCACTTATAACTATAACTACTAACGTACAACAATAACTACTAACCACCTAGTAGTTTCACAACTTCTTATTACACAAACTTACAAATACAGTAACATAAAGAGTAATATGGTTTCTAAAAAGAGTAATGATCCTATAGGACCCTCTCTCACCCTTGTGTGTAGGATCCCAAACGATTACCATTAAAGTTGGTACAGATCTTTAGAAAAGTTATCACATGGGTGTAGGATTTGACTTTTCTAAATATCTATACCAACTTTAATGGTAATCTTTCAGGGGGGTCCTACACACAAGGGTGGGAGACGGTCCTATAGGATCATTTATCTTCTAAAAAATACACTTAGACAAATTTAAGCTTGTAAAGCAAAATAATAAATTTTATAATATATATTTGACTATGTTTGGCTTTATTTGGCTAAATTTAATATATATATATATGGTAAAATATGGGATTAGCCAACTAGCTCATAAGAACATATGAGCCTAATGGCCAAGATTAAATCTGGGCCAATCTGACGATCATGGATGCCCGAAAGTACTTGAATTTAATTTTTTTTCTACATATCCAAATCACTTGAAATTTTAGATGTGTGTTCTTTTCATCAAGGCGCACCTAATAAAAATATAAAACAAATTATTTCAGAAAAACAAAAATTAAAATACCCCCAAAATATTTTGGGTTATTTTGGTCAATTTATTTCATATAAAATATTTTTTTGATATTTTTAAAAGAGTCACCTATTTTTTATGAACACACACCTGAAATTTCAAGTGATTTGGATTTGTAGATAAAAAAAAACTAAAATTCAAATACTACCGAACATCCGTGATTGTCAAATTGGCGTAGAATCAATCTGGGCTGTTGGGCTCATATGTTCATATGAGCTAGTGGGCTAATCCCATTTTTTTCTTATAT
>NW_006498122.1:3182070-3203194 GCF_000471905.2 Amborella trichopoda
GGTTTCGCCTACCCTCATCACCATCTAAATAGTGATTCAATTATTCATTTTTTTTATACAAATCCAAAGTACTTGAAATTTGAAGCGTGTGTACATCTTAGTGAGACGCACCTAATAACAATCTGAAAAAAGTAATTCGCGAAATATAAATTGAGCAAAATACCCCCGAAAATTTATAGATGTATATTGATCAACTTATATTTTGTAGATTACTTTTTTTCATATTTTTATTAGGTGTACCTCACTAAAATATTCACCCAAAAGAAAAAACAACAACCAATGTACTGCTTATACCCTATATATCACCCATTAAACTATTATATCTAAGGGAAACAAATCTTCTTATTTTCCCCATTTAAAACCTCACTCCCCACCAGATTTTTAATACTATTTTTTGAACATACTGGAAACTGAACTTCTAGATTCTCTCATGTAAAAAGAAATAAATAAAGGGTGAGGTTTCTATAAGGTTGTAACTTTAAACAATCCAATTAAGGCACACTTTCATAATTTTAGTGTAAAACATTATTAGGATTATCCAAAAATCTATCTTCATATCTAATTATAAAATATTAAACTCCAAAAATGGTTAAAATCAAGTAGATCTATAAACATATGAAAATCTAAAAAATGGTTGGTCTAGATAATGTGTAGCAAGATGCCTTATTTTTGGGACTCAAAATATATATTTTTTTTCATATTTATACATCTCAATGTTGAGATGATCAATTAAAAGGTTTTTCTACATTAAAACAATATTTTCCAATGAATTTTTTAAGTGCATATTTAATTCAGGTTGCAACCTGATAAAATCTTTTACATAGAGGTTGATTCAATAAAATCTTAGAGGTTGATTCAATAAGATTATTTCACTTTAGTGCCATAATAATTAGGTTCATAACACTAGTGGAAATGCTTGTAGTCTTTGAGAGTGGAAATGACAATTGAAATGCTATTTTTCTTTTCTCATAATTAATATAAGAATGTCAAAGGGAGAATATCATATAACTAAAAATAATCATTAAGGTAGGTCAAACAAATTATTGGCATTGAGGTTGATTTAATAAGATTATTCCACTCTAGTACCTCCTCAAGCTCGTACCGGGAGTTTGGAATTCTGAACAAGCAAAGTACCTAATAATTAGGTTCATAATCCATTAAAAATATATTTGACTTTCGGATTCAGAACAAGCATAGACTTTTGTGGCATTTGGCTCAAGCCACTTAAGTGGTGCAGGGCATTAATGTACGAGGACGGTTTCTACACATATTGTAGAAATGCAGGCTTGGCAATAAATACATTTTTTAATATAGTTCTATCTTGAGTTTTAAAGAATATATAATCTTTATCATGAAGATCATCAATATGAAAAAAATAAAATAAAAAGAAATTGAAAACTAGAAATAATAATTATATTAAGAAAACCTTTGGACCGTTAATTACAATTTTTTTTAGATGGACCACCTATTTGCATCCATCTTTATGATGGATGTTTTATACCTCTGGACCGCATATTGTAGAAATGCGATCCAGCCCACATGAAACAATTTTCTTTAATGTTTTTGTAGGTTGATAGTGCCCATTTGATACTTGCAATCAAGGAGATGAAGCGTTTGGAAGGATTTGTTAGTCTTGCTCATGAGAGAGGCCTTGTAAAGAAAGTTGGAGTGCTCATCTCAGAAGCTTTAGCTTCTTAATTTATTGTGTCGTGTGTCATACTTGTTGGCTCTAAAGGAAAGAGTATCTTTCCCCAAGCTTCAGGTTTTCTTTTTAGGGCATTTTGCTACAATACTTCTTCTTCTTTTTTCCTTTTGTCAAAATCAAGTTGGGGTTAATTTTCTAGTGTGTTTCTCTTTTCATCAAGCTTTAAAAATACAAAATGTTTTCAGTTTTTCACCAATCATGTATTTATATCACATCTACCTCTAATTCAATTGAGTCAAGAGCTGTAATTACAATGACCGGAAAAACTTTTCCGGCAATTAACACGACAAGGCTGGGGTATAGGGCTTCTGACTTATACGATCCAAGACCACCACGAATGCCATGATGAAAGCATGGTCATGACCAGGCTTGATCGCCATGGAAAATACATGATCCATTAAGAACACATCAGAGCTTGCTCTATTCCTGTTTATCGCAGCTACCAATTCACCAGTGACTGTTTTTAAAGGGCAGCTTCTCTTCCAAAAACACCCTTCAATATGAAATTTCACCTCTGGAGAACCCATGCAAACATCCGCTTGTCTTCTCGTTGGAACACAGAGCATCTCCTTATTGAGAAAAATGGTCTCCTCTGCCTCCTTTTCCGGCAGGCCTCACCTCTGAATCCTTCCCACTGCTCATGAATGCTAAAAATCTGTTTTATAAACAAACACACTGGATTAAAACTCTAGAACCTTCTTCGAAATGAATATTTTTGCTCTCTACTTGTATTCTTTGATCTTACTTGCTAATGAAACATGTGTACAGACATTAGAACATTGGATAGGTATTAGTGAACTAATTTTCCAACACATTACAAATCAGACTAACTTTTTGTTGGGGTAAAAGAGAAAGAAAATGAGTACAAACAGTTTTTCTTTTTTTGTCTTTTTTTCGTTAATTGGAGAAGGGAGAACAAGCCATTCTATTTATTGAAGTTCAATATCATGCTCCATAATTTATATGCATGAATGCCTCACACCATTCTATTTATTGAAGTTCAATATCATGCTCCATAATTTATATGCATGAATGCCTCACACCATTCTTTTCGGCTACCTTTGGACACAACGTGAATAAGGCAGCCCCAGTGCCATCCTTGTGCACCGGCCCATTTGTCAGGCATCGACTATTCCTTGTGTAGTTGTCGACTCTGAATGCGATATTTCCATTGCTGTCAAACACAGTAAACCCATCTGTTCCTTGGAATCCCATGCTCGACTTCTTCCAAACTGTTGACACAGTAGGAGGGCCTGTTGCTCTCTGTTCCTCTGTGGAATACTTATCTTTACCAGGGTGGATCCTAGACATCTTGTTATCTGTAAGAGAACAGGATTTGATAGCAAAAAGGGCAACTTATGAGTAAAATTGTTGAATGTGAGGGGCCTTTTATATGGGCTTCAGATGAAAGGGATAGAGAGAAATGTAGCATTCCCTTTGAATATTTAATTGCAACTTTCCCTTAGTGGAGGTTTGAGCTTTTGTGCCGACTGCCTTAGATCAGTTTGAGCTTTGTTGAGTGCTTTTCTATTCAAAGGAAGGCAGAGTATTGTATTTGTAATGAGGTATAGATTAATATGTGAATGAAAAAGATTGCCACCGACCAATCATTCAATTGTTTTGCATGGAAATGAGTTCACATTTGGGTTTGTGTTTAGGATGACAAGGCCACAACACTATTCTTTCTTTGAACTATAAGAGGGAAAAAAAAAAAGGAGTAACTTAGACACAAGCTATCAGATTTCACATCAGAATCGGATGCTTATAATTAATTGTGACATCTTTGTACCAAAAGTAAATTGTTATATATGAGTAGACATAACCTTGGCAGTCAGATGTCATATTCCTTTTTTTTTTCTTTTTTTTTCTTTTTCTTTTTCAGGGGCCATCATTAGGGTGCGGATGTTATATCTCCAAAGTTTAAAGTTCCAAAATTACTTCTAGATAGGGTTTTTTACCCGAACATTTGAAGATAGTCATATACCATATGCTCCAGCACCGTATATGATCTTTTGGCTTCAGGAAAACAAGGAAGCATTTCGAATTTTAAAGATTATTCAAAGATGATAATTAATTGTTTCCCTATCACAGGACACAAAAATTTAGATCTCAATTCTTTTATTATCAATATCATCAAAGTTTGTTCGACAATTATTAGAAAATTTATTCTCTTGTTACCTTTGCAAATTAATTTTCAAAAAGAAAAAAAAAAAATAGAAAATGTAGGAGTATTTATTGACTGGGGAAAACACTCTCTTGATTTGGTACAAAAATGTCATAATCACTCCTAACCTTTAAATGTAAAATTTGACGGTTAGGTGCATACTATTAACAACATCCGACATCTAAAAAGGTTTTTTTTCTTAAATTTTATAGAAAGAAATAACACAACCTGTCCGTCCAAATTTTACATCTAATGGCTTGAAGTGTCGTGACTTTTAATCTCGTTGCATACGGTCCCTTGTTACTGATTTCCCAATTCAACCCATGTTTTGTACGGCACATTGAGTAGGGAGGACATTATTTATTTCTTTCAGCTTATGGAAATATTTTTTATTAAAGGGGCATGTTTATCTTAATCAAATAATTAATTTACGCTTCCAAAGTAGTTATTACTTGAGGGCAAGTACCACCAAATATAGTATGTAGAAGAAATTATATTGTGAATGAGAATAAAGGAAAATATGAGATGGTCTGAAGTCTCGACCACAGATCTTGAGAGACATTTAAATATTTAAGTTTCTATTTAAAACAGAAATCCAAACAAGGCACTAAAACCAAAAAAACAAAAAGACAAAGAAGAGAGGGGAGAATCTACTCCAAAACAAGGGAAATATATTTCCCTTGTTTAACATTTATTAATTTGAAATTTTTCAATAATTTTATGGATACATTTTTTTAGGTTTAAAACTACGGAGTACCATAATATGCTCTATATGGTCATAATATGATCATGACCAGGTGCATATCACTTCCCATCATACATTGTCTTGATGTTATCACAACCATGTGGACCATATCATATCTTTTCTTAAAACTACCAATAGTCATATTAATAAATACACTTTTTTTTCTTCATATAAATAATGTAGAAAATTAGGGTATATAGTGACATTTTCACTATATTACAAGAGAGAATAAGGGGTATCTTTGTCGGTATTAGTAGAAAAAAAAAGTTAAGGTTTGAATAATCCAACCAATAAACAATAATCTACTTAGAGGGATGGCAAATAACCTAAGTCTAAATTATAACGTTCTTTATAATTTTGTTAAGGGATTGTATACAATGAGATCATTTACTTTTAATACAAGGTGGTCACAATTACGTAAACCATCCGATGTGAAATATAATAGTTTGGGTGCGTCATAAACTTCTAAAAAATTTCCTTTGAAATTTGAGTTTGATTGATGGCATAAATGCAGACATCTAATTTCGCGTCTAATGATCAAGATTAATTATGAACACATTATACTAAAGATAAATAGTTTATTGTATACGTTTCCATTTTTTAGTTATAAGTTATTTCTTTCCCTTATTTGGAAACTTATGTGATTGGTTCTATATATTATGTTTAGAGACTTATGTGATTCTTGCTAAATTATACATATGATAGGCGGTAATGAGGTCACCCACTCCTCACCAAAAGTAGGAATGGAGTTATCTTCACCAATAACGGTTTACCACTATCTTCCACTACATAAAACACACACACTCTCTCTCTCAAATAACCCATCTCTCTCCATATATTTAGAGTTCTATCTCTATATAAAATAATCGCCTTGACTAAATAAATTAATCTCTCTCTCATTGTTTGAGAGAATTTGAAACGTGGATACCATTTCAATGGCATACATCCAATGAAAAGTCTGCACTTCAACTTTTTTTTTTCTTTTGATAATTCAGTGGAGAAGACATGACCCTGCTCATTTTTTTGATTGATTTAGAAGTTAGTTTTTTTTTAAAGATGTTAGTGGGGTGGTATCAGTTAAAATAAAAACCACAACGTGGTGACTAGTCAGCACTTACTTCACTATATTTTTATTTTTTGTTAGGGTTTACCTACCAAAAATTGACCAGTGGTAATCAACATCAATCACCATACTAGAAATAAATATAAATATTTTATGCAATAAAACCTTTGGAATGTTGGTTGGTATAAATGAGTTTGGGCCTAACTCAAGAAAAATTCAATTGAAAATTCAGAAATAGAACTTCGAATTGTGTTTGGCCAGAGTGAGAATGGCTGAGTTCCCATGTCCTTTTGCCAAATTTGGAAATATAAAATTGTAAAAGCAAGGAAAAATTTATCTCTCTATATTTTATGTTTGGATGGGGTTCTTATGAGTCAGCCAATTCATATTGTACATATGTAGGCCCCCTCTCAAATCTATCTCCAAGATGGATTTTTAATCCAAAATTTTAGGGATTCATGATCTAATATTAGATGATCATGAATATGAAAAAATAAAATAAAATTTTCAACATTTAAAATTTGATTTTTTTATGGATATTTCTACAACATCCACAGTTATTTTAGGCCCGTCGGTTTCTCACAACATCCATCTTAAAGATGGACTTCAGTAGGTCAACTGGCTCTTGTGCCCACTGACTCATGAAAAACTTCTCTCTATATTTTACTTTTAAGCCTCATTTTCTGAGAGTGTGTATTGTATTTTATTTTATTTTTTATGCATGGGATTAAGCTCAAATTTTAGATGTCTGTACTTCTCGTTATCACAAACTTGTAAAAACATAAAGTAGAGTATTTTGGTTATTTTATTTCTTTCAAATTACTTATGAATTGTATTTAGGTCATTTTATTTCTTTCAAATATTTTTTATTTTTTACATATGCAAATGATGGTGAGCAATATGGAAGCCTCGGATTCACGCTTAAAGTGTGCATAAAATAAATTAAAATTCAATATTCGCTATCAAAAGTAGACTGGAGCATAAAATATAATGCAACCATACGTTAACAAGTAAAGTTCCAACCTTATGTAAACTTTATCCTTTATTAAAATTGCATAAAACACCAATGCTCTAGCTAATGAATCCTGAATAAGTAAGAGTGACTTTGTTGTTTTCATCAATTAAGTGGCCTTAGCTAGATAACATCGATACCTCTACTCCCAAGTTGGTGGTTTCACATAAAAAACAAGTCATTCTTTTAAGGATTCTATGAGAACCTGAAAGAAGTGAGGGTAATGTAGACACCCTATGCAGTTGAGGCAATTCCTAGGTCCGTAAAGCTTCATAATCCAAGCCATAGTTGCCTTTCCCTAACAAAACCTTGACCTTAAACCTATAAAATACACTGCCCTTAGTCATCTTGAACTTATTTTGTCCTAATACAAGAATACATGTATTTTAGAATGACATCAAGATACCTAGAAACCAACTTTTAAGAGTCCAAATACCATAACCCACCAAAACATCATTGAAATTGCCAAAATTTGTTCTAGTTTGTAGATGATTTCATAAGCGTTTAAATGGTCCAAGAATCACCCAATACAATGCAATGGACAAAATATTAAAAATTATAAATAAATAAATAAAAATCTATTTCGGTCCTCTAGGCACTTGTAACCAGGTGGTCTGCAACTAATTCCGAGTCAAGTAATCTCAAAGTACCAAGGAGGAGACTGGCTTGCCCTCTATCACTCTGATCCAAGCCCTAAATCTGGGTTTTGTCTCTTTGATCCCGACCGTGTTCTTTTTCTCAAATCTTAATTGATTTATTTTTTATATTCCCAACATCTTATTGTTTAAAATTAAATTTCTCCATTTCTCGTTTAGTAAGGCTTTGGTGAATCCTAGCCAGCGCGACCAATGGTATGTGGAAAATGAGAGATTATCCACTAATCATAATTTGGTGGACCTCACTTCTCTACTTTCTCTTTTTTAAAATTTGACTATTAAGCTTGACACAAATTAGAGTGGGAAAGTCTTAGATTTTTCGGCCCGGATTTGGAAGTAAACATGTATTTACGTTATTTGGCTCGACTTAAGTGGCCTAAATGAAAAACTCCCCCCATCTCACTAACTATAATCTAGTGGCCTGAGATAAATGATAAACAAAGGATATGTGATTTTCTCATCAAAATTTCTTTCCCTAAGTTGGGGATCTAAATATGCCAGGGCATTTTGGCAATTTATCCAGTGAAATTACGAATAGGTGGTTGGTCAAGATTGCATTATCCAAAACAGGGGAGTTGTAGATGTAGATTTTTTTTATATAAAATAGTTAAAGAGGTGCTCGAGTGAAATGATCTTACAGCTCCATGCTAGTCAACCATGGCATGGCATGGCATGGCATGCTTGTGATGTTTATGTTTGCCGATTGCCTACCAAAGAGGGTTGTAAGGCTTTCAGAGGTCCCGTCCCCTACATTTTTTAATCTTTTAACCTCTTTCATACGACATGATTGAGATTTATAATTTTATCCTGAAAAATGGGAAAGGGCTCATTTCCTCTTACTTACAAATAAAATAAAATGGAATTCTAGAGAATTTCACTCATATCACATCACTATCTAAAATTCATCAATTGTTTGATAGTTTTTTAATTTTTATAATTTTTTTAGAAATCTAATTAACTTAAAAATTGTGGGTATGTGAGCAAGAATATAAAATTCCAAGGATTCATTTAACTGAAAAGTTTTGGTGACATTTTTTCAAATAAAATACAAATACATCATTATAGGCCCTACCAAGTACTAAAAACCCTGAGGATAATAACAAACTGCAAAAAGGATAGGTGTTCATGCGGTGTCTAACAGTGAAGCATGGTAGGAAGGAAAGGCTCTACAGTGATTGTCTCTAATTGTTCTTGGTGTTGTTTAGTTGGTTACTTGGGCAATGTCTCTAATTGTTCTTGGTGTTGTTTAGTTGGGTACTTGGGCAATGTGTGGCATTCGATCGGTCGAGGGTAGAGTTAGGATGTGTTTCATAGTTGACTTAGCTTTTTTCTCTTATTTTATTTTTTTGTTTTCTTCCTATTGTAACTTTCATGCTATGCTCCTTTATCTAATGAAATTTATTTTGGCGTAATGGGATTAGGGTTGCGGTTGTAGCACCATTTGTTCTCCAACCAAGATCTAAGCTTTCATTCTCACCTAATACATTAAAAACCCATTAAAATTTAAAAAATTGATAGGGGCTTTTTGATCCTCACTGAATTACCCTACAAAAAAAAGAAGAAGGTCAGTCTTAGGGGAGGGGACTCCTCTTGCAATTAATTTGGGATTCTTTAGTAGTAGTTTGCAATTAATTTGGGATTCTTTAGTACTAGTTTCCTATGTGAATTCCCAATTGGGGACTCCGCTTGCAATTAATTTGGGATTATTTAGTAGTAGTTTTCTATGTGAATTCCCACTTGGGATTGTCTACAAAGAGAACATTTACCTTTATTACAAGATCTAGGGTGATATGGTTTAGAGTCACAATTATTCCCACGCTTTTATCTTTTGTATAAAGAGGTCATAATCATTTTATGTTTTATATAAAGAGGTCGTAATCGTCATGTTCTATAAATTTCATAATGGGTAGTTGTAAGAGTGTCATTGAATAGACACAAAATTCAAAAAAAAAAAATCTCAAACTTCATGACTCACCCCAACCGACCATTCAATTTAACATCTAATAAGTAGGAATAGTTGTGATATCCTCGTAATAAAGATAAATGGTCTCTTTTTAGACAATCCCAATGAGACCATTTACCTTTGATACAAGGAGGTCACAATTACTTATAGTCATTTGATCCGAAATCTAATAGTTTGAGAAGATTTTTTTTGAACTTTGAGCTTGATCAATGTAATGAATACAACCATCCAATTTCATATCCAATGATCAATATCAATTGTGACAATCTTGTACCAACTGTACATGGTCTCATTGTATATTTTTCCAAAGATAAATGATCTCTTTGTAGATAATCCCTTCCAAATATCCCTGTACGGTAAGCTATAAACTGCCTCTTGTAACTGCTCATTGTATGACTATACAAAAGTTTTAATTTTTATCTTTTTAAATGGAACTTATTTTTTGTTATGACTCATCCATCTCATGACTTCCATAATAGACGGTTCAGATCATAATTATTTTTCCGAATAATCAACAACTCTCTCTCTCTAATAGCATATTTAGTTGCTTTTTTTCATTGTCATGAAAAATAGATGTTGATCTCAAATACCATCATTACATACAAGACCTATAAAATGGCACATATGAGTTAATTTACATGATAGAAAGAGGGAGAGAAAGAGAGAAAACGATAGTTCCTGAACCTACACTACATCCAACAGTGGTACCTAATAATTCCGATGGCTTTGACAGGCAAGCCCCACATTTCAGCAGTAATTTCCTCCCTAAAGTGTCCCACAAAGTCAAGGTCTTCTCTATACTGAGAAATTGATCACCAGTTCGTTGTCTTCATCATCATCTTCATCGTAATCTTTAAGTTGGCTGTTTTCACACCAACAAGAACACATCCATAGCACGTTGGACAAGTGTACAGAGGTCGATTTGGACCGAATTGTACATTTGTCCCTAATGGGATAACATCTATTTTAGGATAATGTTTTTAATTTGAAAAATTTTTAAACCATCTTCAATTCAGCTTGTGATCCCTTTTTTATTGCTCTAGAATGAAAAATTACATATTCCGAAACCAAACTTCAGTTTACATAATCTTAGAGATGGATAAAGATATTTGAGACATGTTGTATTGGCAAGAGGAGTAAGAGTACAATTAAATCCTTTTTCTAGAACTCTTCTTCTTACATTTGGCTCTCTAGATGCATGACTTTTAAGGGAGGAAGGTCAAAACTTCCACGCCTTTGAAGTTCATCTTAAAAAGCCGTGGCCATTATTAAGGTGTGAAATCAGAGAAAGAAACCACGTGCAAAGTTATTTAAAAAGAGAAAGAGAGAGAGATGAAAAAAATAGACTTTATGAGACACCCTGGCCATTGAGGGTGATTTTTTTATTTTTTCTGTGAGAAAGGTTAAATAAACAAGGGACCTCTCCTACACGGCATGGAAACATATATACTCCCCTCCCTTCTCGAAAAAAAAGATATATATTCCCCCCATCCAGCCGTTCAATTTTGATAAAGTCAGACCGTTTGATCTAGATCCGATGCTGCAAGGTATTTTATTTTAAAATTTTTATGCAAATTATATGAATATTGGTACACTAGGGCGCAGCACTTAAAAAAATATTAAGAAATATTTTTGGTAAAAAAATAACCCTAAAACTTTTAGGGGAATTTTAGTTTTTTCATTTTATTGAGAATATTTTTTCTATAGGAAAAAGTTTAATAGAGGAATGGATGTTCAAAATATTTTGTTTTGTAAAAAAAAAATTAAAAATAGAGGGTATGAGTTTTATAGAGTAGAAACATATAGAAAAGCTTGCCCAACATAGTGTCCCAAAAAAGGGCACTTAAATAAAATTTTAGCACTTGTTCACGGGTGTCTAAGAGGGCAAGAGAGAGAGGGAGTTATCACATCATCTATCAAATGGGTCAAAAATTTGGCCTGCACCACACCCCCACATGCTTCCAAAGATTCCCCAACCGTGGCCCAACCACGTACGCATACATCCCACTCACTCAAAATCAATAATAACAAGTAAGCCTCATCTCTAAAATTTTACTTTTAGTGTAAAAAACTTTACGATTGGAATCAAATTTTAGTTATGAAATTTACAATTTTAAAGTCGTTATAAATTGAACACATATGTAAACACTTGAAAATCTTGAAAATAGCCGATCGAGATAACGTATTACAAAATCCACTATTTTTAAAACTTTAAATTATTACATCTCAAGATCGAGATGATCAATTAGATCATTCTCCAAGGAACACTCTCATCTAGAGAATTTTTATATGCATGTCAATAGTATAAGATTACAACTGTATAGAAACCATTCCCTAAATTTACAATTCACTACTAAATTTACCTTACCAGACCAAATTTCACACATTCCATACTCTATTTTTTCCTTTATTTTCTTGGTGGTAACTCCAATTTAGGAGCAAAATTCTCAAAATAAATGACTAAACAATCTATATACCGAAGAACAAGGAAACAAAATGAATAAAACAACCATACTTATAAGAAATAAACAATCACCAACTAAAATCAAAACAAAGTAATTTCTGTAAAAAAAAAATAGAGCTTATTCTTATTATCACCATAATCTCAAATTTTTCTCCAAACCAAAGCCTTTCATAGAGCAAAAGCTCCATTTTCTTTTTATTTGGTTCATATTTTTATGCTTATTTGTCTCTCCCTGTTCGTCAAATTCATACCCATCCCCAAATTTTGTACGTAATTATTATCCCAAATCTATGCATAGTACCCAGCCTATATCTCTCTCTCTCTCTCATTCATGTACCACTACCACATCCTGTGCAGTTACAAGAGCGAGGAGCAAAAGCACATACACCAAAGGGCTTATCAGGAAGGTTGCAGTCTATGTGAAAGCAGCATGGCATATTGGTGCATAGGCTTGGGTCAGCTCCCGGACCGGATGGGCAGCACCGACACGACTGACACAACTCAAATGGATCGAGCCTACGTCTCAAACCCGCTTCTTGGTCCCAAGTGAAGAGCTTGTGCTCTACGAGCCCACTTGGTGATGGCATGTACTCGATGAATCCTGAGCTTGTAGTGTTTGGGCTCGAGCCCAGCCGAACCTGGTGGCTCGACGAGGGCTTGGTAGGCTCGGACCGGGTTGGGGTTGTTATGCTTAGGAGGAGGAGGAAGAGCACGAGATGGGGAACCGGAGGAGACGCCATTGCTGCTTGTGCTTTAGAGGCCGTTTTGAAAGAGAGGATGAGCTTTATGGAGGTGCGTTGATGTTTATTTTTAGTGGGTTATTTGTTTTGGCCTCAAGAAATCGTGTAATGATAATTACGTCCAATGGAAATGGAATTTCATTTGTGAGAAATTTGGGTGAGGTTTGTAGAACGTGCCCATATTATACTATACAAGTAAGGCACACTTCTAAAAGTTAATCAGAATATATGTAGTTTCGATGTCAGAAATCTAAAGTTAATCAGAATATGTAGTTTCGATGTCAGAAATCTTACGAGGTGGCCCAACCACGTACAGATACATCCCACTCACTCAAAATCAATAATAATAAGGGTAAGGTTGTATAAAGCGACCTTGTCGTACCATAGAAGTACCGCTCATCTCTGAAATTTACTTGGAGATATAGTTCCAAGTTATGATGGTTTCAATTTTATTTTTAACTCTAGTTATGAAATTTAAAATTCTAAAGTTGTTATAAATCGAACAGATCCATAAACATTTGAAAATTTTGAAAATAGACGACTGATATAACTTGTTACAAGATACATTATTTTTAGGACTTTAAATTATGTTTTCTTCATATCGAGATATCTCGAGGCCGAGATGATTAATTGGATCATTCTCCAGCATCAGAACACTCTCATCTAGATAATTTTTTATATGCACTTCACTTCGATAATATAAGGTTTCAACCTTATAGAAATCTTTTCCTAATGTTAATATCCACCACACATTACAATTCACTACTAATTTTACCTTACCACAAATTTCACACGGTCCATTTTTTATTTTTTCCTTTCTTTTCTCGGTGGTGACTCCCATTTAATTTCGCAAAATAAATGACTAAACAATCCAAATACCAGCGAAAAGGGAAACCAAATGAATAAAACAACCATATTTATAAGAAATAAGCAATAACCTACTAAAATCAAAACAAAGTAAACTCTGTAAACAATAAATGGATCTTATTCTTATTATCACCATAACCAAAATCAAAGCCTTTCAAGCAACGAATGCCCCATTTTCTTTTATTTGGTTCATATTTGTATGTTTATTTGCCTCTCCATGCTTATAATAAGAATCTTTCTATCTCATGTGCCACTACCACATCCTGTGCAGTTACAAGAGCTAGGAGTAAAAGTGCACGTACCAAAGGGCTTATTAGGAAGGTTGCAGACTATATGAAAGCAGCATGGCTTATTGGTGCATAGGCTTGGGTCGGCTCCGGGACCGGATGGGCAGCATTGACACGTCTCGCACACCCCGAATGGAGCCGCTTCACCCACGCTGATGGTCCTATGCTCTACGCCACTTGGTGATGGCATGTACTCGATGAGTCCAGAGTTTGTGGTGTTTTGGCTAGGGCCCAGCCGTGTTGGGTGGCTCGACGAGGGCTCAGTAGGCTCGGACCGGGTTGGGTTTGTTGTGCTTAGGAGGAGGAGGAAGAGCACGAGATGGAGAGCCGGAGGAGAGGCCATTGCTGCTTGTGCTTTTGGAGGCCGTTTTGAAAGAGAGGAGGAGATTTGTGGGGAATTTGATGGTCATTGTTTTTGGTAGGTTGATGTTTATTTTTGGTAGGTTATTTTTCACCGCCTAAAGAAGAAAGGAAAAAGTACATGTGGTCTATCAAGTTAATATGGAAGGTAACTTGATATGGAAGGTGTATATGGTTAATGATAGATACAATAAATCTAGGTATACTTTAGGTGTCTTTCACATGAGGGTGCGGTTTGTATAGAGCCTAAGCTCTAAACAATCAAATTAGAGCCGACTTTCAAATAGTGTCAATAAATGTAGTTTCTATATTAAAAATCTTGTGATAGCCTTAAAATATATTTTTATATTTATTTATAAAATTTAAAGCTTAAAAATACAAAATACATTATTTCCAAACTTGAAATCCATTTTTTTCCTCAGGAACATACATCTTGATGTCGAGATGATCAATTTGATGATATTTGGAGCTCAAAACAACCTCTTCTAGTGAAATTTTTGAGTTTGGATCAAATTTGATTGTTTAGAACCTCGGCTCTATTTAAAAGTTTTCCTTCACATAATGATGAATGCGTCTAATAGAATGGTTGAGGTTTCTATGAGACCTAGGTTTCATAGAAACAAAATAGAGCATCACCTCAAATCCTCATCCAAAAAATACTTTCGACAATGGAAATTTCCATGTTGGCTCTAAAATCACTTTCTAATATCAAGAAATAAATTTGAAACTCAAAAAATGGTACAGATCTTGCGGATCTACAAACCCTTATTTTGAACAAAATGAACGGTCTAGATAATTTGTTACAATATATATTTTTTAAAGAGTTTGAAATCTTAATTTTTTTCACAACTATAATTTTCATGCCAAGATGATCGATGTAAAGATTTTCCAATGCTTGAATTTCAAATTTCGATCAGTTATGAGGTGAGGCTTTATTTATTTTGATAGTGTTGCATCACTATCAAACTACTTTCCTTTACTTAACCCTTTAGGGGTTTGTTTTCTTAATTCACAGACATAATTTGGAGGGATATAGGTGATATCTTTATTTATAGGATAAAGTTTATAAAGGTTGCATCCTTAAAATGTAGAATTGCATATGCACATAAAAAATCCATCAAAAAATATTGTTTTAATGTTGAAAAAATCCTCTAATTAATCATCTCGACATCAAGATGTACGAATGTAAAGAAAAAAAATATTTAGAGTCTCATAAATAGTGCATCTTGCAGTACATTTTCTAGACCATCCATTTTTTAAGATTTTCATATGTTTATATATCTATTTGATTTTAACCATCTTTGGAGTTTAAAATTTTATAATTAGTTATGAAAATAGACTTAGAGATAATCCTAAAAAAAAATTTCACCAAAATTACATGTTATGATAAAATTTAGAGTTAATTGGATTGTTTAAGATCGCAACCTTATAAAAACCACACCCTTATTTATATCGCACCAGAATATTGTATTCATCTGTTGGAGCACCCCAAAATATTACATGCTTCTGCTGGAGCATAATGTATATTTACTAAACTCTAATTATGACTATTTTTAGGACCCTTGATTTTGGGGTACCTAGTGACCATGCTAAAAAGGAGGAGGAAAATATTGATATGTACATTATGTCCTTCTTAACAAATTTTACCAAAAATAAAAAAAATGAACGTTCTCTAATTGAACTGAGAGTATCTAATATTTTGATGATCTGATTTAAGTCTTAAGGATTATGTTCAGGCTCACGTTTTTAAAACACATAGTTGGGTGTGTCATTTTTATGTTAAAAAATATAGAATTCTCAAATGTTATGTGTAGTCCATTGTACACCTTAGCCGCCAAATTTCATGCGATTGCTAAAAATAATACGACCTCTTTGTATCAAAGGTAAATGGCTCTCGCTTTCTAGTTTTCCCTTAAAGGTCTTGTTCTAAATGGTGTGCTTTAACCAAAGTATGGGTGGTTTTACCCTAAACTATATGTGGACCAATTTTTGACCAAGTATACATATGTAATTGACTATGTATTTATGGATCTCTTTTATTAGCTTGGTGCAGTTTTTAAGGACAGGAAAATACTTAGGACTTTGTGTACCCAATTTTGACTGGTGGCATTTTTGTCAGTTATTAATGCATATCAAAGTTTTATATTCTTTTCTATTCTGTTAAAAATATATTTTTGTTTTATTAATATGTATGTGAACATACGAATATTCGACTAGGAAGTGGGTAAATAGATTAAATTAAGGTGTTGTCATCTCGATCCATGTGTATTGCATGTGGGCTGCTACCCAATGGCATGGAACTAAAAACCCCTCACTTAGTCCCATCAATCATAGGCTAAGAGAATTTATGCTGCCTGGGGACCATATTGTCAATTCACTCCCTTGGGGAAAAGCCCATCTAGTGGTGTGTGTAGGTGTAAATAAACAGTAATCTACATGTGCCGGATAAAATAACTAAGTGGTATTAAACATGGGTGTGGTTTGTATATGGCCGAGGCCCTAAACAGTCAAAGTAAGGCACACCGTCAAAGAATGTCGAAATTTGTTGTTTCAGTATCATAAATCTTTATGATGGCTTGAAAATTTATTTTCATCTTTTAATTATAAAATTTAAAATTAAAAAATAGTATAGATTGAACACTTGAAAATCTAAAAAAATTTGACAGTTTGGATAATATAATACAAGATTTATTATTTCTAATACTTGAAATCTATTTTTTCTCATGTTCATACATCTTGAGGTTGAGATAATCAAATTGAGAGTTTTTTAGCATTGAAATATCCTCTTCTACTGAATTTTTTAGGTGCACCTTAATTTGATTGTTTAGGGCCTCACCCTTATATAAACTTATTCCATTAAACATAGACCATCTGGGTTTTCGATGGTCAAAATTAAGTGTTTAAGAACTCGGAAGGTTTTCTACGTTTCTTTTTTTTTCAAAAAAAAAAAAACTCATGTAAATAGTTCGTGGATCCTAAAATTTCTAAGTTGAAAAAAAGTGCTTATGGCTATATTTTTTTTCAAGGAAAAAAGTGTATGGTATGTGTTATGGCGGAGTATGATTATGTTATTCATGTTGTGACCATGATGTAGAGAGTTAAGAATTTACCCGGATTTGATCTGAAACTCGAATTTTGGACACTATCTGCATCCGGGTATGGATCCAAAATTTTGATTTGATGAGTCGAATTCAGATCCAAATAGTAATTCAGATAAGATATGAGTGCAGGTGGATCCGATCGGGATCTTACATGGTTATTAAAATATTAATACTATTTTATATATACATATATGTGGTGTTTTTTTGTTATATGTTATTTTATAGATATAAAATAATATATAAAACATATTTTTGGATCCGATTGGGTACAGATCCAAATTTGAATTCCATGTATACTTTTCGGATTTGCATCTGGATCCAAATATTCTGGATTCAATTGGGTTATACTTTTCGAATCCGAATCCGGATCCCAGTGGATCCAAACCCAATCCGACCGATTCTCAATGGTAGTCATCTCGTGCATGTCCACATTAAAGCAATTAGTTGTTAAAAACTATTATTTTCTCATTTGTTCTATAGGAGATGATCGTGATCCTATTTCACCGGATGCATACAAATTTAGATGTGCATTTTGTCTCAACAGTCCTTGTGAGACTATTTAGATGCGGCCTTACCTGTAGGAGTAAGGTTGTAGCCTTACAAAAACTATTCTCTTAGATGTATACCACACTGTATATATGCCAATAAATCCAAATTCCCATGGAGAAAAGTTTCTATTTGAATTGAAGTGCAGGTGAAGTTTGTATAACCACATGTAATACATACAAGTAAGGTCACCTTTAAATTTTGCCAGAAGATGTAATTCTTGTATTGAAAGCCTATGATAGCTTGAAAATTTATGTTCAATGATGATTATGAAATTTAAATTTTCAATAATTTTACATATCAAAAAGATCTATAAACATTTTAAAAAGTTGGAAAATATATTAGGCTAGATAATTTGTTACAAGAAGCACATTTTTTAGGGTTTGAGATTTTTTTTTTTTTTTTTTATATCTATTCATCTTGAAGTCGAGATGATGAATCATGGTGGTTGGGTGAAGGAATATTTGCCACTCAAGTCACGTGGATGTACGTGGGATCATAGCACGTGTGCCCAATGTATTTTATTGAAGTGAATAGCATATAGTCACGTGCCACCGGAAAAATAATGACTTTTAAAGCTTTATTAAGAGCTTGGGTTAGTAAATAATTAAAAGTTATTAGGAGACAGCTAACACAACTTTTGGTGGTTCATGGCATCTTGTAATCCTTTTCCCTCTGATGTTGTAATGCATTTACATTAATAAAATTTAGTAATATTATCAAAATAAAATAAAATAACATAAAGGAAACTAATTGGTGGGTCAAAAAACGAATTTCTACATTAGTGTCCCCTGGCGCACTCAACATTATAAATCCACCAATGAAGGCCTCACTTAGATTCAAAATGAAGGATATTAAAAAATATTTTATTTATTTATTTATTTTCATTCAGATGCATACTATACTAATCATGGCTTAGATTTTCAATCTTAAAATGGATTTTGGAAGGAGGACTCGTTTAAATATGTGAGGCGGGGGACTATGGTCCTGCACGAGCAAATAAATCGTTTGCTTCCATATACAAACGAACTATTTAGAAGGGTTTATGGAATTCTAGGATCCAGTCTAGAGGATTGTAAAAATATTTAAATAGAGAAAATGATTTGGAGTGCCTAAATACCCAGATACGGATATAAGAAAATTTGGGCACTCTATATTAAATCCTTTGTCATTTTTCTCATGAACTTGTATGATACAAATATTCCTCTTTTCTTCTCCTTTCTGACGGTGTTGATTGATTAGGTCACATCCTTAAAACTTGAGGTCATATGAACATTCCTTCTTTGGGGAATATGGGGTTGGAGGATCAATGGCTAGGAAGCCAGATGTATCAACAAAATAATATCCACCTCCATTTTCATGGTTAACATATCAAAATAAATATAAATAATATTCATTTTTAGTTTTTGCTCGAGATAGCAAAAGTTCATTTTGCTCCTTTCTAATTGTGAAATCTCAATAGGCATCTTTTTGTGTTTTTAGGTAGTTCAATGGGAAGAAAGGTCTCTACCTATTTTTTTCATTCTACAATGAATCTATTGAAATGAGGGAGGGAGAGAGAGAGAGGAACAATAATGAAGAAAAGCAGATTGGAATAATTTGGAAAAAAGTTATTGAAATGAGTAAATTTTTATTCGACCATATAACCTAAGATGCCACACTCTTTCTAGAAGCCATATACTTCACATAAGATCATAAATACTACACATTTCTGGGTTCGGCATGGACCCTATTGGGTCAGGTCCAGGTCGACTCGACCCAATATATTATATAAAATATATACAGTACAATATAAAAGATGTATTTTTTTTTAATTTTTTAGACCCGGTTCGGGCCTCCAAGTCGGATCTGAGTCCATGTAAAGCTTAGTCGGACCTGCTCAACTCAGGTGAGTCTCGATTAATGACTTGGATGAATCTTTTTGTTGTGTTCAATGAAAATCATTAGACTTGAGACTCTGTATACGACTCGGTCAAGCATGTGATAGACTCGAGCCTGGGACCTGGGCGATCCGTAGCCCGAATCATATTCTTAAAAAAAAAAAAAAAAAAAAAAAAAAAAAAAAAAAAAAAAAAAGAAAAGAAGAAGAAGAAGAGAGAGGAATAGAAACGTTACCAAAGGGGTGAATTAAATGGTCACTCATCACCTCCTGTGCTGATTTGAAAACATTTGTGACTGATGCCTGGATAAACCATCTTCATTCCTACTTTCCATCATCTCATCTTAAGAAATTTTTACACCAAATTTTTATTTTATTATAAAATTGTGTGGTGCATCTTATTTTTATTCATTAAAACTGCAACCTTATGCAAACTACGCCCAAAAAAAAGTAGTCCTACATATTCTTTAAAACAGGTGAGGGCAAATTTTATTTTCGAGTGCGTCTACTGTACTCCCTCGAGAGCGTACTAACATTTATTCCCTATGGGAAAAAGCACTTACTTGAGAGATTCCTTTTTATTTGAATTTTTAGGATCCATCTAACTATAACTAGATGACTATTTCAAATAAAATTTTGGATTTTTAGTAATTGAACGTCAAAATTATTCCATCAAAAAATTAGATGGTTCCGGTACAATTTTGGGATGGGATGCCACTCTTTGTAGGCACATAAAGAGCGAGTTAATTTTTATTTTTTCCTTCGAGATAGGTTGCAGGTTTCTATAGATTGCATCCCAAAATTGGGATCTAAAATATGATCCTAGTATAAGTTCTGATCGAGGGAGTAATGGATAGGATACTGCCGTGGGAGTAGGAAATCTTTGGCATCTCTAGATACATTATTGCATGAGTCTTGGATTGCTATGTTTTAGCACCATAAAATGCAAATCACGCTTCTCGACGCTATAGATTGTAAAGAAAGGGGTTGTGGTCGTAGTGGTAGTAGTAGTGGTAGCATACCCATGCTTCATATGCATGTTGTGGCTTCCATTGGCACTGATAACTTCCAAAACCATTAACTAATTGAAAATTTGATAGGGGCCTGTCGTCCCCAGTTAATTACCAAAAAAAAAAAATCGTAGATTCTGTCGTAGTTCATGGTTGTGACCATTGGCTAGATTTTGTGAGGCCTGCAGGCCTTTCCAAATTGATGTCATACTTTAAGAAGACAACCCTCCTTATGTGAAGAAAATATATATTTTTTGCATGGTAAAATTATATGAGAAAGCAGATTCAAAGGGCGTCATAGTGGAGAGAAAATATAGCGATAAAAGGGCTATGATTGGATCGATAGATAGAGATACGTTTCATCAATAATAAAACTTTTTTTTTTTGTGTTGTTTTATTTACAACTTTACATATAGCTAAAAAATCCAAAAAAAATGTTCGGTTATTAGAAAACTCTTCATTCGATCTCAAGATGTACGGATACAAAAAAAAAAATAAATATACATATATATATATATATATATATATATATATATATATATATATATATACTAATAATAAT
>NW_006498122.1:3203224-3224470 GCF_000471905.2 Amborella trichopoda
AAATAATGCATCTTGTAAAACATAATCTATATCATCCACTTCCAAACTTTTCAAATTTTAAATATTGGCTTTGTCCACACCATTTTTTGAGCTTCGAAGCTCATAATTGGAGGCGAGCATTCCTTCGATTCTTTAAGATTGATGTCATATATAAACTGCAATCCGTTAAAAGTTCGTATAAGTTGCCAACCAGTATTTAAACCATGCTCGGGAAGCTGAACAGGTCATGCTAGGCCTGAGTTGGCTTGCCCAACTTAGAGAGTTAGATTCGAGCAAAAAAACAAAACAAAATAAAAAATAAACACAACATTACTATAAAATATCATTCAAATTTTAATTACTTGTTATCTAATAAGGTGTATAAAACAAGGAATGGGGCTAGGGTCGTAGTCGTAGCATCGCCACACTCAAGTACCACATCGTAGTATTCATTCATATGGTTGATACCCCCAATTAACACCTTTAAAATATATCTTCCCAATCTATCGAAAAAACGGTAGGGGATTGTCTTCCCCACTGAATTACCCAAAAAAAAAACAAAAGTGTATAAAATAATTTTAAAATAAAAAATTAGAATAATAGGACACATTGACCGTAGAAGGCAAAAAAACGAAGGGAAAAAAAAACTCAAAGATATTTTATTTTGTTTCAGATAATATTGTTAAGACTTTTGTATTTCAATATAATAGGAAAACTAGACGGCAATTTTGGGCAAATTTGGTGAAAAAAAATGAGATAGTCATCAAATATTACCAATTTCAAGTTCAAGAAGCCCGTTTTTTCGAGTCCCTTCAATGGCATAACCAACATTTATTTCTTTAAAAAATCTCAAACCATGAAAGAGAGCTATAAACTCAGAATAAGATGCAGTCTTGATTCCACAAGGATAGAAGCCCCCCGAAATTTGATCTTTTAATTTATTATATTTTGATTTTGGTTCAACAATTTTTTATAGGAAACTTTTAGATTGCCCCATTATCAAGTTTTTGAGTCTCATGATGATGATTTGGTTGATAAATGAGGGAGATTGCAACAACGGCGGATTGGGTTTATGGCTCAAATATAGGGTATGTTATTAAAAATCCTTACCCACATTTAAAATTTTACAAAATGGGTAGAAGTTTAGGGCTTTAGGTGGATCATTTGGATCCAAATTGATCAAAATAGATCCCGGATATGGATTAAAGGTTGTAAAAAAAAAAAGAAAAAAAGAAAAAAAGAAGAAGAAAGGGTACACCAGCCAACTAGCCCAAGTTAGAGGGATATTTGGCTGGGTACTCTCCAGGTTCGAGTCGACTTAGGATTCATGATTCCACTTGGCATACTGTAGACTGTTGGAGTAAGGTGCACTACAAAAACCCTCAAGAAAAGTTGTCAAAAAACCCTCAAATTGATCATCTCAACTTTATAATGAATGAATATTGAGGAAAAGGATTTTAAGCCCTCGTATACTGTCAAATATTTACGATTCTCAAATGTTTGTAGATCTATCAGGTAAGCATTTTAAGCTACAAAATTTATAGGACGCGGTTTATATGTCTCGGCTGACACACACTTAGAGGTGCATCCGCTCTCAATTGTCCATTTTAAGATGGATTTTGACTCCAACATTTTAAGTATAGATAATCTCCAACCTGAGAATCATTAATATGTAAATAATTAAAATTAAAAAATTAAAAAAATACTTTTGAGGACTCATTCAGTAAAAATTGACCAATCATTTTGATCTTTTTGGGAGCACCACTATTTGCATCCATCTTGATGATTAAGGGATGCAAACATGGAATTGTGTCCCCCAATACACAATAAACTCTTCCGAATTTATAAAAGGGATTTTTCCAATTTTATAAATGGTGAGTTTTGTATAAGGTTGTCTCTTTATACTGTGAAAAAAAGCACGGCTATAAAATTTACTTAGAAATGTCGTTCAATGTTGAAATCCTTATGCTGGTTAGATAATCTCTTTTCATTCTCAGTTATATAAGTTTTAAATTTTAAAATTTATAAAGATCAAGCAAATCAAGAATCACTTGAAAATTTTGAAAATAAACAATCTAGAAAACTATTTACAATATGCATTATTTTTTCAACATTGAAATTCTTTTTTTTCATGTCCACTCATCTCGATGTCAAGATGAGAGTTCTCCAATGCCGGAACACTCTCTTCTGTAATATTTTTTAGGTACACCTTATTTCATCACTATAAAGTTGCAATTTTACATTAACTTTTTCCTTTTATAAAGGTCAAAATATATATTTTGTTACATGAAGCAACATATTTCCCCAATGATTTGGAGGCCTTGCATGAGGCGCAACCTTAAGTATTTTGGCGATAACTTTCTTCCGGACATGGTTTTCATCGATCCCTGCTACGCGCCCTCTTTCTGTAACCCATTTTTGAGATGGATTTTGCACTTAATATAATTTTTTTGGTCAAGCTTTATGTGTTTTTCATACAGCATAGAAGTTATATCATTCCCCTTATCCAACCATCCAGTATGAATGGAGGTTAATATTGTCTCAATTACAATTTCACGTCTCTACACTATTTTATTTTTTATTTTTTTCTATAAACTATTTTGGCACCAAATTTTGGACGTCTATTTATGTATTAAACTCTCATTAACGAAAAATATATAAAAATATTTTCAATAAAATAAAATGATAAAAAATACCCTTGAAAATTCAAAAGTTATTTTGGTCATTTTATTTATCAAAAAAATATTTTTAATATTTTTTATAGGTGCGTCCCAATGAAAAGATCACGTACCAAATTTTATATTCATAAAATTTGTATAAAAAAAACTAAAAATAAAATCCTTTGAGACGTCGGATCTAAGATCAAACTATGAGTGGCTCTCTTGATCAAAATTGGACGGCTAGATGGTAGGGGGAGGATAGAACTTCTATGCTATAGGGAAACCATAAAAACCTTTTCAAATTTTTGTTTGGATAAATCATTTTGAGCTTAATCATTTAAGAATATATAATCTTCAGCATGGGAAATTTAAAATTTAAAAATGACAATTTTAAAAGAATAAATTTAGACCCTTAATTTGTTTTTGTGTAGGACTAATTTTTTTCGATGTGGTTTGCATAAGGTTGCAACCTCAAACAAATGTAAGATGCACCCCCAAAATTTATTATAATATATAATTTTGGTGTAAAAAAGTATGACGATGACTTGAGAATCCATTTTTCATCTCTAATTATAAAATTGAGGCTCAAAATGATTTACTCAAGTAGATCTTCATGGATCTTGAAAATAGATGGTATAGACAATATATTGCAAGATGTACTATTTTTGAGACTCAAAATTTATTTTTATACTTATACATTTTTGTTGTTGAAATGATCGGTTTTCCAACTTCAAAACAACTTTTTATGATGGATTTTTAAGCTACACCTTAATTTTATATTATATTTTAAGTTGCAATTTTATATAATTATTTTTCACACTTTATTCACAATATCCTTAGCATCGATTTGTGATGCTCAGGGACGCAATTGTAGAATTGCGTCCCCTGACACAAAAAGCAAATACGCGCCTCAAATTTCGAAAAGGTATACGTAATAAGAGAGAGGCTCAGAGAGGGGAAGCTCGCTCATTTTTTGGCGCGCATTTTAAAGGCAATGGTGAAGAATGTTATTCGTCTGAGAGAGTGTAAAACCCTAGTACTGTAGTTGTACAAGAGAGAGAGAGAATCCCTAACACTGTAGTAGTTCCTCTCTTCTCTGTAACTCTCTCCCTTCCGTTCCCCGGACAAGGATGGCTGCTGTCCTCAAGGTACTAAAACCCTACTACTCTCTCATCACCTTCCTTTTCTGTGATTCTCCATCCATTTTATGGCTATAGCAATCGATACCAAATGAGGAACAACGCCCAATATAGTTTTCCTTTTAGGTCATAATGGAAATACTTCTGGGTCTAAGCAAATTCAATTGAATGGTTCTTCTGGATTTTAAGGCATGGAGGCAACAATGCTTTGTCCAAAATGAGAATGTTTCGGACCATGAAAAAATGCATCTGGGTCAGGGGCTCTGTATTTGCTTTTGTTCTTAACAGAAAAATAATCAGGGGTTTCAGTTGATATAATACTTGTCCCGTGTCTGGTCTCTGCCTTGATAGCCCTCTAGCATAATTTTATTATTAAATTTGCTGGAATAATTAGGGCACTGGTTGTTGTAATGATTGTTTAGTCTATATCCTATACTTTCAGTTTTTTAGCGTTCTGCCAGTGTTGGCATTGAATTGTTTTTTCTGTAAACTACGTGCATTTGTGTGCACAAGGCATTTGTGCATTGCATTGTTTTATCTGAAGACTGTGTGTGTATGTTTTGGCGTGTGTGTATGTGTGTGCACGTGTATGCTTGTGCATTGCATTGTTTTATCTAAAAACTCCGTGTACGTGTGTGTGCCTGTGTTTTGGCGCCGCACTGTTTTGTGTGTCTGTAGATTATTCATTAAATAAGGGTATATTTGTGTTGAGCGTGTGTGTTTTGGCATCTGTTTTATCTAAAAACTATGTGATTGTGTGTGTATAAGTGTGCATGCGCCCATATGTGCGTGTGAACTTTTTCATGACACCAACTTAAGCCGTGTAAGTTGTAGAAATATACTTCTCAAAAAGACAAAAAAGAACACTTTAGCTAGCTCATACGTGTTAGTAATCAATACAACGTTCTCACCTGATGTTTATTTATGAAGACCTGGGCTGTGCTTCATGCAAAGTATGCAATCTAATTTGGTATATGCCTCCTGCAACCATGATTTGATTGATTAGGCTTGTAGTTAACTTGGGCTGACCTTTGAACACTATGTTTTAAGGGTGTATTGACCAACCTTGTTTCCATCATTCCATGATTAATGTTCTGGACATTTTTTCTCACTTTGATGTGGCTGTTTTTTAAAATTTCGAGAGATACATGCTTTACATGCCTTTCAAATATTAGATGCATACTGTTCTTCTTTTTGAGCTGTTTAAACTGTAAACTTTGCCTTCAAGCCTAAGTGTGGAAACCTGTATCATGATTATAAAAGGTATCCCATGAATATGGTGTTTCGAGTTAATGTGTTGATGCACAGACGTTTCCTATGAGGATTGTGAAGATGGAGGAGGCCCATAACTGGGGCCTTTAGGGCTTCCCCCACCCCCGAAACATTGAAATTGTATTAAGTATACTAATGATTACAATGTCTCATGAGAAGTGAGGATGGCACCACAAGTCGGGTGCTCTACATGAAAAATTAGTCTAAAAACAAATGAGAGATAAAAAAATGATGACGGCTACTACAAATTTGGGAGCTCAACACCTTGTGATAGTCTTTGGTGCAGTCAGCCAGACACCAAAGAATTAAAAAAACCTGCTGAAAGACAGACAACTTTACAACAGAAGGCAAAAAAGATTGAAGAATAACTGGAAAAGGGGGGTGGGGAGGTGGGGAAAATATGAGAAAGTAATTTCTAGATAATCAGGAGAAGATAATTAGAAAGGTCGAAGGCATAAATAGTGGAGAGAGAGTGTGGGAAAGTTAGATAGAAAATGACATTGATCGATGGAGATTGAAAATATATAGAGAGAGTGTGATAGGTCGGGAGAATGAGTTAGAGATAAGATAGGAAAAGAGAGGTGTAGAGAAGAGAGGGAAAGGGTAAAAGGTTGAGCGAGATAAAGATGGGTAAGGCAGAAAATGATAAAGGGAGGTATAGAGAGGGTGGGAAATAGGAAAAAGTAGAGGGAGGGAAAGAGATAGAGAGGTGGAGAGGGAGTTGCAGCAAGTCATCCAAAAAAGAAAAGGTTAGAAAATGACATGGACCCTGCAAAAGTGCAATGGAAGTTGAGAGGCTTCTTCAAGTAGTGCATGTGGCACCACCCTCAGCTGTCCCTTCTCTGGCCAGAGCTTTGGAGCCTTGTGCTTGATGATGGTCAACCAATTGGAGGCAAAGTCAGACCTAAAAAAATGTTTGACATCTTTGAAGTTTGATGCCCAAAAAACGGTAAGATCATTGGTGCAGTCAGCTATGACAGGAATTGACCTCTTCTTAACCCTAAATTTCTAGAATTACGTTTCTCCTAGATTATCCACAGTATAGCTAGTATGGAGACTCTCCACAAAAATACATCTGATTTGAGGTATGGTGTTGAGAAGTAGGTGGAGAAAAGTTGTTTCCTCGTAGTTGGAGTGATCCATTGCCGATTGAAATCTCTTAGCATTTGGCCCTAGAGAGTAAGCCACACTGCATGGGAGAAAGAGGTGGATGTGTGTTTCTTCCGTTTCCAAATACATAACAACAATGATTTACCAGAGGAAAACCTATTCTTTGCAGTTAATCCATAGTTAGGTAACGGTTATAAATGTCCAGCCAGGAGAATGCCTGTACTTCGGTTGGGATGGGGTTAATCCATGTTATAATCAGAGTGGAGGTAGATGGGTAGAACACAGAGAGTGCTTGGTAAAAGAAATAGACAATAAAGCTTCTGGATTTGGTTTTGGACATGGTTTCTATGAGTCCATGTACAAATGAGTCACCTCTTAAAAATCTATTTTTGAGATGCATTATAGGACTTAATTTTTATGCGCATGTAATATCTAACATGGAGATCATGAACATAAATAAATAAATAAATTTTGAGAATTAGAAATAATAATTCTATTAATAAAACATTTGGACGTTAGTTTCAATAGTTTTTAGTTGAACCACCTATTTGCAGCCATCTTTAAGATGGATGCTTTATACATTGGGATTGCATATTGTAGAAATGCTATCCAGCCTGCATGAAACAATTTTCCTTTGGTTTTTGTCCAAATGATCTTGTCATTAGCCGAATTTTTGATAACTAGCAGGCTGTAGCAGGTGAACTAAATTTAATAGGTCCTTGGCCTCTGGGTCCAACAGGGGTCTTAATAAATGTTCGAGTCCAAATGACCCTACTGTTTAAAAACTCAAACAATTGAGCAATAGTGGCATTGGGACGGTTAGCTACAAGAAAGAGTTGCTGATCACGTGTCAAGTAAGGGTTGATGACCAATCCAAGTGATCCTTCCAGAAGGAGACTCTGTTGTCACCTTATTAGCTTTGTGTCTAATGAATCACATGAACCTATCTCCACACACATAGCTGCTGCTATATATACTAGAAGAGTTAGGGTTAGGTCTATTCTTTGTGAACCAACCGATACTATTAGTCATGTACTTGTTGACCTGGACCTCATGCCAAAGGAGATCATGATGAGATGTGAGGTGTCTCCACCATTTTCACAAGAGAGCCACATTCATAGATCTTAAATGCATATTCTTAACACTCCCAGGTGTTTAGGTTGGCAGACCTTCCAAGCTATCATGTGGATTTTATGCTCGGAGGCCTCTCCCAACCAAAGGAAAGACTTCATAAGGCACTCTAAAATTTTGATGACACACTCAAGCATAATGAAATGAGAAATAAAGGAAATAAGGATGATGGAGAAGAGTATTATGATCTCCTAGGGAGGGGAATCTTCCTTTTCACAGGGTCAGATGGTTTGAAATTCTCTACAAGTGGGTCACAGAAACTCTTCTTTGGTTTCCTGAGACACAAAGGAAGGCCAAGGTACTTGGAAGACATGCAGTTTGTCCCACACCTAATCTAGAAGCAAAGGTAGCATGGTCATTGCTATAGATAGCAACACCTATAAGCTTCAATTTGGCCATGTTGATTTTCATTCCCCTGGCCATTCAAAAAGGCAAAGGAACAGCCGAAGCTTGTTGACTATTCTTTCAGATGCATTGCAAAACACAAGGGTATCACCTGCTCATTGGAGATGATATATCTCATCACCTGATAAGAGGATTTAAAACCCAAGAGTGAGCCACATCGATAAGAGTTTAGAGAGAGTTCTACTGAAAACTTCCACCACTGTAGCAAAGAGGAACGAGGAGATGGGGTCTCCTTTACGAATACCATGATTTGCAGAGAAGTGGCATTTGGCATAGCCATTAATAAGAGCACAGAAAGGGGCATAAAAGATACATGCACAGATCAGTGGAGAACTTGGTCTATATTCGATAAGATGGGCCAATCAACATGTTCATAAGTTTTCCCTCAATCCAGCTTAAGGATTGGGCTTGGGATTTTGGAGAAGTATATGTGGTGAATAGCTTATAGAATTTGGTGGTTGTAGATGAATACGCTTTTGTTGGGAGAAATCGTATCACCAACCGATTTACATATGGTTTTTGGGACCGTAGACATGATTTTGTAGGAGGAATTGAGAAAGCTGATGAGCCTGGAATCCTTTATGTCGCTCGCACCTTCAGTTTTGGGGATTAAAGCAATGAAAGCAGCGTTCATTTCTTTACTGATAACCACTTGCGAGAAATTTCATTGAAGAAAGCTAGGACATCATGGGACAAGGTGTCCCAAAATCTAGAAAAGATTGCCATTGGGGCACTGTCTGTACTAGGGCCTTGTCTTTCCCAATTTAGAGATTGCTTGGTCTATTTCACTAGGCTCTAAGGAGCATTTGAGCCTGCCACGGGCAAGTTAAAGAAAGGACCTATATGGAAAGGTCCTTGTCGGGGGGATCTTCGAAGGAACAGGATCCGGCATCTGGCACTGACAATCTTAAGGCAGAAAGCAGTGTTCTTGTTCCCAACAAAATTCCATTTGACTATAGATCTTTGGAACCAAAAAATTTATTCTTTTTTAAGGTGTTCCAAAAAATTGGTTTTAGTTTCATGCTTTTTGGAAGATTCAGTAGAAGTACGGTTCCTTGACTCTTTGAGGGCATCATGGTCGTTCTATTCGGTGGGCAAAACATTCTAAGCAGTATTTCGGGACCATTGCCTAATGGTCCCCTTGAGGAGACACGATTTCTTTTGGAGTTTGAAGCCAACGACTAAAAAATAGAGAAAGAGGCCCACCTGGACCGGAATAATTTGTCATAGTTTGGTACTTTAACTCAAGAAAGTTCGAAACAAAACTGTTTAGGTCCAGTTAGTGGTGGAAGGGTATCCAACATGATGGGTTTATGATAAAAAATTTGTTGTGGGGGAGCAGAAGAATGAGCACTAGAGAAATTCTCTCTTCTCATTCGTGAGAAACTAGAAAATGGGCAAGATTGGTCAAAGTGGTGGCTCCAAGGATTGACTTGACTAGGTGTAGGCCGAGCCATTGAGGGGAACGTTGATGGAGCTATGACTTGAGGTGAAGCTCGAGAAGATCATCATGCTAGTGTTAATACTGTCAAGGCGGTTGGTTTCATGGGTCCATTTGATGGGTTAAAATGACCACCAATAACCCATGGATTTGGTGAGGGGGAGGCGATGAAATTTGGCTTGGTCCTGAATGCTTTTCTATTGCTAGACCTGTTGAGGCCATAAACGACATTGAACTTCCACTAGAAATCATTGTAGGTTCTGGATAGGACAATGAAAACCGAGTAGGTTGCAGGTGATCTATAACTTGTTCAAACTTGACAAAATTTTTGAATGCACACTTCTTTTGATTCTGCTTGGTAGTGATCCTTGGCTAGTTAGTATCTAGATTCTTTTTTCTTTTTCCTTTCCAATCTCTCTCTCTCTCTCTCTCTCTTGTACGCTTGAGTTCATTAAAACTTGGCAATTGCCCATTGTATTTCAATATTTTGACTTTGTTGCTATTCATTGGATCCTTCATTTGCTATTTGTAGATAGTAGTTCAAATGATCGAATGAACACAACTTTGTGGCGAATCAGCAAGATATGGTGCCATTGTTGCCAAAAATGGTTTTCCATTTTAGTGGTTTATGTCCATGATGAATTGGACTTGGGGAAGAAATTTACTTTATCTTTTTGTATTTGTCTTTGTTATGCACCTGGTGTTACGATATTTACATGTTATAGTGGTTAGTCAATCAAGGTGCTTTCCATCTCGATCATATGAACACCCTCCTTACCCTTGTCTTTTCCTGGCTGCTATTTTTGGGCTCTGTCCTCTCTTGATTCCTTTTTCTGTCAAGTGTAAATTTATGAGATATACACCCTGTATGCTTACATATTTATGCCCATTAATCAAATTCAACACCATTAATTATAAAAACAAGTTGCTTTCAATGCATGCAGTCAATCATTAATTTTATTTGTATTATTATATATCGGTGTGTATTGATGTTGATTTTTTTGTTCTTTTTCTCTTTTTTTTGGTCCTTTGTAGGTATTCCTTTTTGGGTATACTTATTTGCTTTGCAACAACTTATACTAGATTTGTTTTTGATTTTGTATGTTAGTGTTGATTTTAGAGTCAGTTTCGTGTTTTCCCTTTTTAACTGGATTAGCGAGGGAGTTCTGTTTAACACCTTCTAAATGTCATTCCTTTTATTCATTGGTGGGTGCAGAAATATTTTGGCTATTCTGTTTTTCGTCCACACCAAAAAGAGATCATTGAAGAAGTACTGAAGGGAAGAGATACCATGGTTGTCATGGCTACTGGAAGTGGGAAATCTCTGTGGTATACTTCTGTTTTTCATTTGGAGTTTGGTTACGTTTAATTCAAATCCGATGATATGCATTGTTTTTTTCGCAACCAGGGCTCCATTTTCTCTAGATTTTAGCTTTCACACATAGATATACCTCCAATTGGATTCAGTTACATATATGAAGCTCATTTATTGGTTTGTAGATTATTTGGGACTTCTTTCAGTAGCCTAGTGCAGCACCACTATTATTCTTGTTTTATTATGGGTTCCAAGTCATGCTCTTATTCCTTGGTTGAAACTTATTCCTTTATGTTACTCTTAAAATCTTGGCAATCTAAGACAAAGCAATTCTAAACCATCAAGGTTTGCTTATAACCTTGACACTGTATAGATAGCAAAAGGTCAATCTTTCCTGCAATCAATGGATGTTTTTTTTATTGTAAAAGATAGATATTTACCTTGATGGTTGCTCCTTCGTCATTTAAGTTTTGTTTTGATGAAAGTCATCATCGTTAAAGCCTTGTCTCAACTAATTGTGGCCGGTTACACGACTCTTGGTTTACCATTATGCTCTATTAAGGGCTGTACTCTCAGTGAGGCCATAATTCCCTATATCACTACTTCCAACCATGTCCTTTTGGGTCTTCCCCTTTCATATTTTGAGCCTTTCACTTGAACTAACTCACACCTCCTAACAGGTGCTGTACTGGGTCTGTGCCACACAGGCTGCCCACCGAAGTCTACTCTCTCTCATCTTATCACCTATTGATGCCACATGTAAATTTTTTTGAATGTATTCATATCACATTCTATCATTTCTTGTCTTGTCACTCATCCATCTCAACGTCCTCATCTCCGCTACAATCATTTTATGGGTATATTGGTTTTGGAAAAAGTTTATATAAAGATGTAACCATAACATGTAAAATCACAGATGCACCTAAAAAATCCATCATAAAAGGTTGTTTCAATGTTGAAAAACCCTCTAATTGATCATCTCGACATTGAGATGTATGAATATGAAAAAAAAAAGATTTTGAGTCCCAGAATAGTGTATCTTGGAACACATTATCTAGACCATCTATTTTCAATATTTTCATATGTTTGTAGATCTACTTGATTTTAACCATTTTTGGAGTTTAAAATTTTATAATTAGATATGAAAATAGATTATTAGAAAAACTTAAAAGATTTTTATACCAAAATTACATGTGGAAGTGCGCCAAAAATTGGATTGACCGCCCAACATTCCACCCCATAGAGCAAAGCTAGTCTCACTGCTGTCCTATAGAATCAACTTCATTAGTTGGCGGCGATCACATAAAATTTGGATTCCATATCTCCACTGCACTCACCGAACTTTAGTTCTATATGCGACATCTTCTCCAATCTTTTTATTTTCTTGGATTATCGATTCAAAATATTGAAAGTGCGTTCTTTTTGGTATTTCTTGGTCATTAATCTTAACTATTTCCTGGTCTCTACTCCGACTATTACTAAACTTGCATTCTATATACTCTATCTTAGTCCGGCTAATTTTAAAACCTTTAGATTCTAGAGCTTCCCTCTAAAGTTCTAACTTTGTGTTGGCGCTGTTTTGGGTCTCATTGATCAAAACTGTCCTCTGTGAAAACATGCACCACAATACCTCATTTTGTAGATGCTAGTTAAGTCGTCCATAACTAAGACAATGAGATATGGGCTCATTATGACTGCAACACAACATTTAAAGTTTAATTACCAGCTAACCTACCGACAAAAAAAACAGTAATATACAGTCTTTTAAAAAACGGCGAGTCAAACCGGACTCGCTCGGTTAGACTTGAAAACACGCGTGCCCGTGCCGGTTCCAACTGAAAATCGGGAACCGCCCGGTTCTAGAGTGGAACCGCCGGTTCCCATCCGGTTCAGCCCTGTTCTAGAGTGGAACCGCCGGTTCCCATCCGGTTCAGCCCGGTTATAGAGTGGAACCGTTGGTTCCCATCCGGTTCAGCCCTGTTCTAGAGTGGAACCGCCGGTTCCCATCCGGTTCACACACGTAACACATGACACGCACATGCGAGCATGCCCCACGCACACTCACATGCGCACACGTGTGTCTGAGCACACATGCGAGCGTGCCCCACGTACGGACACACGTGTGAGCGTGCCCCACGCACACTCACACGTGCACACGTGTGCCCAAGGGCACGTACGAGCGTGCTGCACGCACACTCACACAGGCACACGTGTGTCCGAGCGCACTGCGAGCGTGCCCCACGCACACTCACACGCACACTCGCACACGCACATGTGTGTCCAAACGCACATGCAAGGTTGCCTTAATATTTTTATACACATTTTTTAATACATATTGCATAGGTATTTATATACCAAATTTGAATACCCATCTTTCGATGTGGGATAATTCCCAAACATCATTAAATAAAAATGAAATGTAAATATAGTCTATTAATCAGCAGTTTATAATCACATGTAATTAGATGGCTTGATGGTTATGATTTTGAATTTTTTACTTGAGGTCCCAAGGTCGAATCCCCTTGGGCACCCCCTTGGGCATGTGTTGCATTTGAATCCCCTTAGGCATGTGTTGCATTTTTGTTGTGTATATAGTGGTTGGTATAAATATTTTTGTTGTTTTCGAATCCCGTTGGGCATGTGTTGCATTTTTGTTGTATGTATAGTGGTTGGTATAAATATAAATATTTTTGTTGTGTATATAGTAGTTGGTATAAATATAAATATTTTTGTAAATAATATAAAAGACATAAAAAAAATGAAAAATAAAAAAGTTAATTTTTTATATAACCGTTAATTTTTGTTGTTTATAGTGGTATAATTATTTTTGTAAATAATATGAAAGGTATAAAAAAAATAAAAATAAAAAGTTTATTCTATTTGAAATCTCCATCTTTCTACTAACAATCTCTTTTACTAAATTTATTATAGAAACCTAAAAAAATAAATTTTTGAAAAATTGAAGTGTTATTTCCAAAATTTGTACGCATTTTATTAATTATTACATTGATAACCAAATCTTTTATTTTATTTATGAATTTTTACATTATAAATCATGTAATGTACTATTTTTCTTACAGTTGTCAATAATACATTTTAAATTAGATAATATTATAAAATATTTTTAATTTGTTATTATTTGTCTAATAAAATAATTATAAAATGTAAACTAATAATTATAATTTCAGTATATAATATTATAATTAATAAGGTTGTAATAATTTTGGATTATAGTTAGTTAGGCTGTAATAGTTTGGGTTTTTTTAGCGGGTTAGGGTTTTTCGCCAAAACGAGATTTTAATGGCCATTCTTTCATTGATTAGTCTACTCTTTATAATAGTCCATATATAATTATATATTTTATCCATGATAATTCTATGATTTTTCTTTTATGTGATGCAAATTTAATAGTTAAAATAAATTTATACAGGGAAAGAACATCTCAATATTCACAAATTGATAAAAAAAATGAAAGTTAATAATGTAATACCCTCATTTTTTAGTGGATTCCTAAAAAACAACATTTATAATGAATTTTAATAATTTTTTCGGATTTTTTTGAAGCTTTAATCCGACCGATTCAGCCGATTCGCCGATTCAGATCGGTTTTTGAGGTGCCCAATCCGGGTCACCGATCCGTTTTTTAAACCATTGGTAATATATATGCCTCCAAATAGGCAGGATTTATAGGAATAGTACATGCAATTAAGATGGTAAACTAAGAACACGTCGATATATGGGAATTTTGTTTCATATGAAAACAGAATTCCCATATATCGACGTATTCTTAGTTCACCATCTTTTCACATTCTTTTGTTCAGATTCTATGGGGGACTAACCTGCATAAACTCCTTTTGTATTTCTTGTTTCTTGACCAAGGATAAGGTAATAAGAAGTTATAACTTGTTTTAAAGCCAGAGCTCATTCCCACCGTAAGCACTTCTCTAAAATGTTGACAACCTTTCCTAGTTAATTTTATATGGTGAACCTTTTTCTTTATCTTGAAACCCATTCATGTCTTAAATTGGTTAAATTTGTAAACATCTTATTACTTTCTTGATTATAACACTGATTCTGTGATGCAGCTACCAGGTTCCTCCCTTGGTTACCGGAAAACTTGCCGTAGTAATAAGCCCATTGATAAGTTTGATGCAAGACCAGGTATGTTAATTGATCCCTTCTATACCTCTAGCTCATTTTTCTTATGGCCATGTCATTGATTGAACTAAAACTGACAGGTTATGAGTCTTAAACAAAGAGGCATCAGAGCTCAATATCTTGCAAGCACCCAAAAGGATACTTCTGTCATCTCCAATGCTGAGAATGGTCAATATGACATTTTGTACATGACTCCAGAGAAAGCTTGCTGTATTACTGATAGGTATTGGGTTTTTCCTATGTGCGGTACCAATTGTTGAGGTCTGAGTTTTTTCGATTTTCTTTTATGAGTATTGTGAGATCTGTTTTTTCTGTTTGAAATTTGTGCTTTGCCAATTATCCTTCTTGTTATGAGTTTCAAAGCCTAGCGCTGGAGCAAAAAGCCCATATTTTGGAAGCTACATCTGTGGAACTCTTTAGGATGGAGCATGTGTGTATGCACACACACACACATATCAGAACAATATAATATATGCTTTTTAATTATGTAAATTTGACAAGAATTTTGTTTTAAGAATTAAATATGTATATATAAATTTCATTCAGATTAAGTTCTCCTGGATTATCCTATTAGGGGCATTCAGAGACTATTTGCTTAGTTGTTTTCAATTTTCTAAAAACTATGTAAATTCGACAAGCATTTTTCTTTAAGAAATAAAGATGTATATATAAATTTCATTCAGATTAAGATCTGCTGGATTATCCTATTAGGGGACTTCAGAGATTATTCGCTTAGTTATTTTCAATTGATTTGTTTCTAAGGTAAAACAGAACTCTTGGAAATTCGAACATGTTTTTTATTTGAATCCTTTTAAGAATCAGTATATCCACTTCAGATCAGACCCACATGATTCTGGAATATATTCAAGTAATGGTGATGGAACATGTGATTTACACATTTCTCCATTGCCTTGCTGATAATGTGCTTAAGTGATACATGGAAAATACAATTCTTTAAGTTAAGAAGTGCTGGAATCATGATTTTATATATTAGCTTTCTTATCTTTCCCTTCACTGCCAGTTGTGAATTGAATGAACTATTTGGCAGAGTGGTATATTTTGGTTTATTTCTGTTGCTGATTTCATGTATTGAATCTGCCGATGATCGCATAACTGGCTCCCTAGCCTTTTTTCATCTGTTATTTGGTTTTACATACCCAAACGAGCTTATATTTATCAAAGAAGATCACGTGCTCATGAATTCTTAGGTATGCTGAATTTCTTTTAATAGGTTACCAAGTAATCTTTGAATGGGTTGCATTTTGGTGCAGCTCATTTCTGCTGATTTCTTGTTGAGTTTTCATTCTGTACTTTGTTAATATGAAATTGAAAATGTTTCAGTAACATCTCGTTTGTAGTCCACTTGACTAGAACCACACCTTAAAAACACATCATCTTGCGATGGATTGAGGACCCAAAACTCTGCAAATCCATCGTCTTGACCTCATGATCATGATACTTGAAGAAAAAGGGATTTGGAGCCCTTAAAGTGCTACAGGTTTTGATCTGGATCGTCCATTTCAACATCTGATGGATCCATGCTGTTACTGAAACTTGGCGCTTTAATGAAAATTCAAATGACACATCATTCTCAGCTGTCTGTGGGGAAAGTACTATAATACTATATAATGTTTAGATTTGTACTGAGTAACATATATGAGGGTCGCTCAAACGTTAATATGAGACTTGATTTTGTAGGTTCTGGTCAAAAATGTTAGTAGTTGGTCTCTGTCTACTGGCTATTGATGAGGCACATTGCATTTCAGAATGGGGCCATGATTTCAGGTTATTGTGACTCGTTTATTTCATATGACTTGGTGTTGGCTTTACTCGTCTGTTCAATTTGTATATCTTGAACAATGGTTTCTGGTTGCATGCATGTTCAGATGCATCATTTAAGGTTTCTAATGACTTAGATGGAGTTTAGTTCTATCAGTCCGTGAGCCTTGTTTCAGTTCTTTTAAATTGTATGATCTTTGAGTTGGTTAGTTTTGTGTTTTACATATGTATGATTTAAGAAAATTGTTCTATACTAGCATTTGTCTTGGAAGGAGTTTGCACACCTCCCCAAACCATCCAATGTCAACAATTGAGCGTTGGAGTGTATTGTTCCTCTGCTCAAACTTCCTCAATATTTTTGACGGACTTTTGAGCTAAATTTAACAGCCTTCGAGCAGAGAAACAGCCCACACGATAATCCATTATTGATATCTGACTCTTGGGAAGGTGCAAACAAACTGTTTGAAACCCAAATGCTAGCATAAAATATGAGCCTTAATGATTTATTCTGGAATGATTCATTCCATGACTCCATAACTAGTTATTAATCTATTTCTCAGTGTGAATTTATGCATGTTCTGTGTGTTGATGTACTGGCATGCATATGTACCTGCTGCATGTCTGCCCGTCTTTTATTGCTCTCTTAGTCCTATTCCATGGTGTAATAGCATATTAAATTATGTAATTGCTCATTTATTGAATGTGCTTGGTTAGTTTGTTTGGTTATCAGTTGAAGTGAGCTGATGTGTTGCAAAAGAAAGCCACTGCCAATTCAAGTGAGATCCTGAAATAACTGTGGAATATTGATAATAAATTTTAAATGCTACTATGTGGAGCAAAATATGAGAACTACGAGCAATGGTCGCCTTTATTATTTGGTTACAGCAGAGAGTAAAATGCTACGTGTTTTGAGGCATATCTGTACATAATGTTGTTGGGTTCTTGGAGTTGGCATACTATTGGTCATTCTCTTTCATGAAAGCATTAATTTCTAGAGATATGTTTTTAGCAATTATTCATTTTGATTTTCTTTAGAACTCCAAAATCCAAATAATTGTCTTACATCCGTTGCTATATGAGGCGCTGGGATACTGCTGCGGTCACTTTTTAAAATGATTGTATTTTTTTGTAAGTACTAGGCATGGACAGGGTATTCATTTCTTTGTTAGCTTTCCGCTTCTAATAGGTTATTGTGTTTCCTTGTCGCCGTAACGAACGTTGGAACTACTTGGAGCTAAAGTTGTAGTCTGATCTATTACCCTGTTGAAGTTTGTCCACATGAACTATTCCTTGACGTTGTTGCTTTGGTTTGATTTTTGACCTTTCTTTGTTACTTTTTGTAATTAGTAAGAAACAAGGATGCAAAAAGTGTTCCACATTGGCTGCCATATCAATGTGGGACAGCTGCTCAAGTGCCCTGCCCAGGTTGATGTGGGACTCCTAGGCTCCTTCTCCCTAGAAGCCCAATGCGGTGCCTCGTGCCTCTTATGCAGTGCTTGCCTTGGTTCACCCTTTGCTGGCAAGATACAATTTCATCTTTTTTCCCCCTTTTAAAAGGGAAATAAGATGGAGGGAGAAAGGTGGGGGAATCTAGTCCCTTACAGAATCGATGATTACTAAAAATATGAAGACTGAAGACTAAACTGTTTATTTTTTATCATTTTATTTTATTTTATTTTCATTATATTGTCGATTGGAATGTGTGCGGGAGTATGGGCATGTGGTTGGGGTTTCATATTTCAATATTTGAGTACTTAAAGTTTATGATGTTATGATATTAGGCCCAACATGGAGCCATGAACTATATTTAAGCAGTGGCTATGTAGATTTCCAGACTATAAATTAAATTTTTTTCCCTCTATTAATTGCTGGAAATTCTATCTACAGATGCCACAAAAAAATACAAATGAATCTCCTACATTCAATGATCTTTAAAATTTTGTTGCCAAAATACTTTATTTGAACTAAATATAAACTAACAATTTTAGGAATAAAAAATAAGACAAGAACAACAAAATTAAATTAAAGAGGCTAAGGAAAGACTTACTGGAGTTTTCCCTTAGGTCTTAGCACATCCCACACCCGATTACCTGACTGATGGTGCATCTTGATTCTGGATCCTATTGAATCCATCAATCTGAACTTGGGAAGCACCTTTAGGATACCTTTATTTGAAAACCATGGGCCTAAGAGCATGGGTCACAATTAGGGTTTTATTTAACTCTTTTTAAACCTTGGGGCATGCCACAAAATGGCATTTCCCCGATCTAAAATTGGGGTTGGGCATGCCCCCCTCAACTCTCTTTTGTGGTGCGTGCCATTCCAGACACTTATGGGGGTGGCGTGCCACCTTTTAGAGAGAAGAGAGAGGAGCTAGAGAGAGAGAGGGAGAGATAGATGAGAGAGAGAAGGTGGCATGGAAGAGAGATAGTGGAGAGAGATTTGGTGTAGGGAATGAGGGGAGGTTTCCCCTCCTTTTATATTAAGGGCCTTAGGGTGTCCCAATCAGATTAGGATTAAATACTATCCAACATTTCTAGGTAATCTGTGAGATGAGAGAGAGAAACCATCTGAGCTATCCATCTCTAAGATCAACCACCATGATTTAGAGTCAATATTTAGGAACCTTATCTATGATAGGTTTTGGCAAAATTTTATGTTGGCTGCCTACCTAACACAACCATGCTCTTTTATCCGGGCATGGGATGGGTTAAGGGAAAGTTTAAGGTCATCACCTTGTTTAAACCAAAAAGATATGGGTACTTATGGCCTCATTGAAGGTATAACCTTTAATAGAGCAGAATGGAGAACCAAGATTCATGTAGCCGACCCCAATTAATTTCGAAAAGGCTAAAATGATGATGAATGGATGATGAATTTAGGAGTCTTATCCCTGGAGATGCACATGTTTCTATATATGCATGTTTGGAGTGCACATATTTGTATATATCTGTTTGGGCACTTTGAAAATGAGGTGCCCACACCCGTATTATGCCTGAGCGGCCAGACCCCACCTGGCTGCCTAGGCATCACATCCCACTTTTTTGAACCTTGCTGGTGAATGGGGATTCTTTGCAATACTAAATATAACCGTATCAGATTTGAAGTTGTTCTCTTGACATTGATTTGTATTTTGCTTTCTGAAGTGCCAGGTCCATTGCTTCTCAAGCAAGCTAGGTGGTTCCTATTCGTAACCTTATGTTTCCAATTTCTCTACCTTTTAAACTGTAGAATATTCTCTAAATAATGCAATTGATTTTTAAAAGAACCAGTTTTTTGGGTTTGGTTCCTCATGACATTGGTATGAAGAAGCTGTCTACTACCTATATCATGGTTAAATGAGACCATGGGTGGTCTTATTTGTTGCCAATAACATGGTTGCTCATGTGATTTGATAGGTGGAGTCGTAACATTTTCTCTCTGTGTCACTTTCATTTACTGCTTTAACTAATGAAATTTACACATTATCATACTTAGAAATTGAGGCAGATGGAAGGATATATTGTTCTATTTGATAATGCTAAGACTTGTTATGATGTAGCAAGCACAGTATTCTTTTTTATGGATTTCATGCAACTAGGGATTCCTGCCTTTAAATTATTAAATGAAAGAGCTTTCTTCCTTTTTGAACTTGTGGACTGATATATGGTTTAGTCATTAATGTGGTATGAATAGATTCTGTTCCAGATACAATTGTGTTGGTTTTACTTTCGTAATTCCTTTCTGTTCAGGAGCTTTTGTAAATACTGGTTTCTTTTTATTTGCTTAATATTTTAGCTAACGGAAATTTTTTGAGTTATTCCTGGTAATGTATTGATGAACTGGTTCTAAGTAGTTCTCATTGTTCTGTTTTGGCCTTCAAGTGCTACTCCTTAAACCATGTGATTAATCTGAATTGAAAATTCTATTTTATTCCTCAGGACAGAATACAAGCAATTAGATAAGCTACGGAACTTTCTTCCACATGTTCCCTTTGTTGCCTTGACAGCAACAGCTACCGAGAAGTAAGTAACATCTTAGTTTGTTATTCTTTGTATACTGATTATTAATTTCTGATAAGGGTGTGGTTTGCATAAGGCTGCAACCTTAAACAATCAAAGTAAGATGCACATCCAAACTTTGTCCTAAGGTGCAATTTTGGTGTTGAAAATTCTTAGGACAGCGCGATAGTCTATTTTCATCTCTAATTATAAAAATTTAAACTGCAAAAATGGTTCAGATTAAGCGAATCTATAAGTGCATGAAATCTTGAAAATGGATGGTCCAGATAATGTATTGTAAGATCTACTATTTTTGGGACTTGAAATCTTTCTTTTCTCCATATCTATACATCTCGATGTCGAGATGATCAATTAGATGTTTTTCCAACATCAAAACGGCGTTTTTCATGGGATTTTTGTAGTGAACCTTAATTCTACATTCTAAGGTGTCAACTTTATTTAACTTTTTCCTTTGGATAATACTATCCTTATGCGGTGTATTACATATGTAATAAGACATGAGGAACTCAATCTTGACTTCTTTCTAAGGGCTAGTTTGGATGCATGACTCAAAGTTCTTCCCATAGAAAAAACTTATTCAAATTTTTTCATACTGAATTTAAAAATCTTGCTGTTCTATATTATTGTGTCCATAAAGTGTTTGGCTGGAGAGAGAGAGAGAGAGAGAGAGAGAGAGAGAGAGAGAGAGAGAGAGAGAGAGAGAGAGATATCTTCGTACCTAACAAACGAACCTACTATACTCTACTCTACTACCTCTCCTTCTCGTCTTACTCTACTACGTGTCTTCTTACTTACTACCTAACGTAACCTACTACTACTCTCTCTACGACCAACCGTACTACGACGACGCGACGAC